>JAMFLM010000019.1:0-21056 GCA_027475705.1 Pythium catenulatum
GACTGGGACGCCATCAGCCTCAAGTACGAGCTCAGCGGCGGCTTCATCAAGAACGCGATCCTCTCGGCGCTGCTGCGCGCGATCTCGCGCAACGCCGAGGACCCCGTGATCAACCACGCCGACATTGTCGCCGGCTGCGCGCTGCAGATGCGCGGCAGTCTGCACATGAAGACGTTTGACCACCGCGTGGTGCCCACGACGGGGCTCGACGCGCTCATCGTCGAAGATGCCGTGAAGCAGAAGCTGCAGGAGATTGTCAACTTTGAAGAAGGCGCGGTCCGTGATCAACGCCCCGTGGGGGTTCGACTTTGGCGAGGCCAAGAGCAAGCAGAAAGGTGTCAGCATCATGCTGTGCGGCCCCGCCGGTGTGGGCAAGGTCGCGACCGCGACTGCGACGTCGCAATCTTCAACCTACCAGTGGGCTTTGAGATCGGCCGCCCGCTCAAGCTCGTCAGCGTGTCGCAGCTGCAGAGCGAGTCGCTCGCCGAGACGCGCAAGTCGCTGCGCGCGGTGTTCGACGACGCGCGCCTCATGGACGCCGTCGTCGTGCTCGACGGGTTCGAGTCGTTTGGCAGCCACTTGGACCTGGGCGCGTCGCCCACGGAGATGATAGAGTCGCCGCGGTTCCGCGTCGAGGTGCTGCGCCTGCTGAACCTCATGGACTCGCTCCCGGGCACGACGATCCTGCTCACGACGCTCGCGTCCTCGTCGGCCGTGGCGTCGTTGCTCCAGTCGGAGTTTGCACGCAAGGTCAAGTTTGTGATTGACATGCGCAACCCGAACGCCAAGTTCTGTGAAAAGCTGTGGCGCGCGTGATAGACCGTTTCCAATTGGTCACGTACGCGATTCCAACGTCCGGCGCGCGCGTGTGGAAAGGCGAGATGAAGGAAGCCGACGCGAAGCAGCCGTGGGACTCGACGACCGTGAGTGCGGCGCACGTGTATCGTTCATGGCCAGCCGACGTGACGCGGGTCGCCGAAGACAGTAACCCCCCAGGTCCAATATCCGCCGAAGCAGAACCCCACACAGGCAACCACAGGAGGACTCCCTTGGAACCGTCGCTTTCGGGGACACCAGAACACACAATAACGCCCCCCGCCGCGTCTCCTCCTGTCGAGTCCTCTCCATTGAGAAGGCGTACACGATCGCCGCTGGCATCGCGTGCCGCTACGATGTTCGCACACGTTCACGGTGCTCGCCAAGGAGATGTTCGGCGCTGCAGGCGAAACGATCGAGGAAGAGATCGTCGTGCATGAGCGTGTCGCGCCGCCACCCCGCACGGCGTCGCCTGGGCGCCGTTCGCTTCGTTCGCAGGTTCAATTTACTCAACATTTGGTTCACACTTTGTTTCTTTAATCCGGACGACTTTTCGTGAAGCGCAACAAGCGCGGGCTGCGCGTGCGTGAGTGCGTGCTTGTTGAGCTGCGAGCACCTCCTCGCCACATCGCCAGCAACAGCAGCAGCAGCAGCAGCAGCAGCAGCAGCAGCAGCAGCAGCAGCAGCAGCAGCAGCAGCAGCAGCAGCGACTGAAACATCGCCCGCTTCGCGCCGTTTGATACCAAGATCTCGGGTTTGCGCGTCGTGCTGGCCGCCCTTGCATCGCTTCAGGCAACTACCGACGGCCTTGCGCAGTGCGACCGTATCCTTCACGCCCGTGTTCTTGACGTTGCCGCGCGCGCAGCCTTGCTTGCCGGCCCCCAGCAGACGCGGGTCCCGCGAAAAGTCCGGCTCGCCCACGCCCAGCCATCGCGCATCCTTACTCTCCTCGGCCTCGAGCTGCTTCATGACGTCGTGGATCCCGACCGTCATAGGCGGCTGGCAGCTTGTTTACGACGGGTGTTCACCGGGTTCATCGCTGCCATGCTCGCCCGCTCAGCGCGTTGATGAGCGGTGCCGCTTTTGGTCGCGGCCACTGGCCGACGTGCCCTACCGTTCTTGCGCGACTTGGCGCAGCGGCTCCTAAAACATTTGGATGTGCGACGCCGACTTCGCGTTGAAGTCGTGGAGACCCGGCAAGAGATCGAACGGGTCCTTGCTGTCCTTGCTGTGGTTTTTCATGAGGCGGACAAGGTGCTTGAACCCATGCGTGTCGATCGACGCGTTCTTCACGCTGTTGTGGAGCCCGCGCAACGAGTACTGGCCGCGTTCCGCGCCGAGCATCGGGTGCGTGCAGAGAACACTGCTGCCCGCCGGCAGCTCGCGCAGCAGCATCTGCTTCGGGTGGGCCTTGAGCGACAGCACAGCACGTCGATGAACAAGAGCTTCTCGAGCAGGGCCTTGGGGATCTTTCTGGAGCACCTTCTCGAACGAGAGAAGGCTCATACACCGCACGAGCACGTCGACTGTTTTTTTGCATCTTCGAAATAGCGGGGGCCTTGAACTCGACACCATCGGCGCCCGCGACGCGGCGGCGCACGCTGTTCGCGGGCGCTTCGGTGAACAGCAAGAAGCGCGTTAAGTTGTTCTTCGACGTCGTGCTTGAGCTCCTCGAGATCGAAAGGCTTGGCCGACAAGTCGCTCGCGCTCGCGGCCGCGCCCTTCCACTAGTGGTTCGCGCGCATCTTGGTGCTGCGGGCCGTGCCGTATTCGCATACTAGGCGCCTGTGGGCGGATGATGACCGTCTTGATGTCGAGCCGGCCGCCGATACGAAGCCCTTTTCACTCGCTCGCTCGCGAGAGGCAGCGAGTGGTGCCGCGCCTCCGCTCCGCGACTCTACACTGCGCGCACGCCCATGACCCCGTGGCGCTTGGCATGGTCCTCGATCACTTCGTGGAGCCGCATGGCGTTGCGGCGCACGCTTCGCGAGCAGCTGCACTTCTCGGACCAACGCACTCTCTCTTTTCACGTTCTTGTCGACTGTCCTGGGGATGACCGTGCCGCCGTGCTCGTCGTGCGCGACCTGGTTGAGCGAGACGAACGCGAGTGTCCCCCCGTAGAGACGCGCGCGGCCGCGTCGTTTCGGATGGCGCTCGAAAAAAAAAGATAGGGGGCCGCGTGGGATCGCGCCGGTCCTTCAGCAGCGCGGCCTCAACCGCCCTCATTCATCGCAAACAGCTCGCGCGCCGTTTCCGGGAGCGACGTCGGCTCGTCCTTCTCGCGCTCATGCAGGGACGAATAGGTCAGCATGACCTTGACGATCACGCCGGCGGCGACGTACTGTATACTCTCGGTCGCGAACGTGACGTTCGCGCGGTGGCCGAGGTCGCGCATGAGTTGGTCCAGGCCGTCGCGCCACACGAGCGAGAGCTCAGCCATGCCGCCGGCGCCACCACCGTTCACGCCGACGCGGTCCCCTGCCGTCGTCGCTGTCCGTCACGGCGTTCATCGAAGACGCGCCGCGCGACGGGAGCTTGGCGAGTTTGGAGCCCTTGCGCTTCTTGCTCTGCTGCTGCTCGAGCTCGGTCTCAACCTCGGTCTCGAGCATCATCTGCAGCGCGATCGGCGAGGGCTTCTTGCGCTGACTGCACACCGTGGTGCGGTCGTCTTCCGCGGCTGTCGCAGCAACCGCTTGTCCCGCAGCTGCCGCGCGGGTGGTCGTGCCGTTCGTGCCGCCGTTCGCCGCAGCCTGCGCGGCGCCCGCTAGTCTTCTTCTTGGGCGGCGCCGTGGAGATGCTGTCGAGCGAGTGCCACGCGTGAACGTGACGCGCGGCCACGCCGGCATCCGGGAAGATCACACCGACCATTTAATGGACGGCGGACATGTCCGTCCAGAGCTGACGCTCCAGAAGCCGAAGACAAGCGAACCGACTTCGAGGCTCATGAACGAGGTTGAGCACGTCGAGCCGGACGGTCCTCTGACTGGTAGAAGGTGTGTTCGGGTGATTCTTGATCGATCGCATCGCCAGCAATCGCCAGTTTGCGCCACTGACGTTTTGGGATTTCTATAGTGGCAATACAATCTCCACAGCCAATCGCTATTGAGCGCCACGATCTCCATGTTGGCAAAACGGTTGTCAGTGGTGATTTGTCAGTGGCGAATGGCAATTTATCCATCCCCCAGATTACTGTATCGGGGCGAATGGCAGTGTAGCCATATCAGGTAGGCTTGTAGAACCAACACTCTGACAAAATCATCCGAAAGAAATCCCTCTACATGACACAACCTCTTTTGTTTTATATGTGAACGTGAAAGCTGATATGATCAGATACTCCAAAAGAAAATTTGCCTTGGACTCTCTATATCTTAGAAACCGACCAAAAGCGGGTGTCACTGTGTCCGCTCGCAAAACTGTGAGAGAGTGTTGGTCACTTCAACCAGCGCTGGATTTTCCCGCGCACCACGATCGAACTCTGGAAGCATGGACGTCCACGGCGAAGGCGACCGACCGCGCGACGACGAAGACGCACGGCTCCGCGGCGCGTACGTGACGCTCAAGCGCGAGCTGGCGAGCTACGCGCTCGCGCTCGCGCGGACGCGTGAGCAGCGCGAGATCGTGCGCGCCGTCGAGGCCGTGCGCACGGACCAGCTCAGTTATCCGACTGAGGAAGACCACGGCCTCGCGAAAATGGATGAGCTGCTCCAAGCGGTGGGCGCTACGCTAGATGCGACCATCGCCGCGCACGACCTCAAGGTGGTCGAGAAGCACCGCTGGCTGGAGCGCGCTGCTCGCCGGGTGAGCATCAAGATGGAAGAGCAGGCGCTGGCGTATTCTAAGATGCCCCCGGCGACGGAGCATGAAGGCAAAGTGACGATCGCGGCGACGACCGGTGCGCCTCCCGACGACGCAGACGCGAGAAGCCAGAACCCGCGGCCCGCGCCAAGCACGGCGGCGGCGGCGACCGCAGAGACGAGTCGCGGGTCTGCGCCGGCGCGTCCCGTCTCGTGTGACCCAATGAAGACGGTGCCTGTGGTCGACCAGCTTCTCGACGAGCTCGTGGCAATGATCGCGAAGGTTGACGCCCAGCACACGTTCTCTCGGTCCGGCAAGCTGCGCGGTCCCGTACCCCACGAGTGTATGGAGGCTATCGCCAAGGCCGCCAAGAAGGCGGTGGCCGCGTCGCAGGACGCGACCATGACGCTCCGCCTCGCGCGGCGCGTCCTTTGCCTTCACAAGACGATGATGGCAGTGCGGCACCCCGAGCTAAAAGAGCTCGTCGCTAGGTGCGTTTGCAATTTGCCACTCTAACACCGCACGCCGCTCACTCTATTTGTTGTGCATAGGCCTCAGAAAAAACTTCTCGGCGTCATCAACGATTTTGCTAAGTCACTCGGCGGGATGAGCCTCCGCGGTAAAAGCCCTTCGGCTGATGCCGACGCGGCCGCACAGCAGTGCTTCGCTGTAGCGGTCGAGCTTATGGCGCTTATGTCAGATGACGACGCTCAGGCCGCGTGCGCTGCGCGTATCGACGACGTGCTACTCGAGTTAAAGAAAAATTTTCGACCCATTCTGCTGCGTCGCAAGCCTACGACGACGACCGAGCCGTTGGCGAGGGCTGATGGGGCGGACGCGACCCCAAGAAAGCAGAGTGCCTTGTTGTGGCCGGGCCAGGTGATGCTGCTGGCCGCGCATGTCGTCGCGCACGCGATTGCGACGCGGTCGTTGTTACAAGCCGGCACGTTCCTCAAGATCATCGACCTGATCGGTGCTCGCCACGTGCTTTTCCCGAAGTTCTTTGCTCGGTGAGCGCTTTGCTACATTTTCTACGAGGCGGACTGAAATACGCACGGACTCATTGGTATCGTGCATGTTGTGTAGGGCGCGCGCCAAAGTGCGCGATGCGCCGTTTGAACCACGGCCGACGACGCCGCTGGACCTCGCGAGCGAGGCGCGACGCGTCGAAACGTTCGACACTGTCGTGTAGCAGGGCCGAGACCCTGACCACACTCGTCTATCCACGCGAAACATGGACCGATTCAAAAAAATAGATTGATCGAGAGAGTTATCGCCAGCGGCAGCAGCCTACAGCAGCAGCAGCGACTGAAACAAGGCCCGTTTTGCACCGTTTGATGCCAGCGGCTCTGCAAATGTTGGGATGTGCGACGCCGACTTCGCGTTCATCACGCTGTCGTTGATCCCGCGCCTCGAGTACTGGACGCTCTCCGCTCGTGCGCTGTGAAATCGAATCTTGGCGGTTTGGTGACGCGTGGCAGATCACCAAGTTGGAGACGGCGACCAGAATGAGCGAAAGCACGCGGTTGTCGATCGGCGCGGTGGCCACCTCCGAGAGACTTGTCAGCGTGGACCTTGGCGACTAGTGAGACGCGCTGACACGCAAACAAACGGCACGCACGGTGTGTGAGAATGATGTGCATCGTGTCTAGCGGGTTATCGTGCCATGCGCCTTGTCATCTTTCCTACCTGCACGAAGTCGCGGTCTCGCAGCGTGCGCTGGTGGAAGTCGTGGAGCGCGAGCGAGGCAACCGTCATCGAGATGAGCACGGCGATTGTGCCTTCGACGCTCTTGCCACCAAGCATTGGGCGCCGGCTGCACGTCGAGCTGACGGCGCCGCCCATGGCATCGCGGGGGCACAGCGCAGCAGCAAGTACGAGCGCGTCAGGATCACACGGCCGCCTTCGCGACGGTCGACGAAGGGCTGAACAAACTCGGCGAAGCGCTGCCCGACGGGTCGATCCGACACGACGCGCACGCACTCAGCGAGACGAAACGCTGCGCACGCGACGCCGAACGAAAGGAAGAGGGTCTCGGGGCTCGCGACAAACGCAGCCATGAGCATCGCGACGACGCGCGCGTGGAAGAGCTTGTGCGCGATGATCTGGTGCAGCGAGAAGACGCGGTGGGACTCGACGGCAAAGCGCTGGCACGCAGACGACGCGACCCAGCAGCCAGTACACGATGAGGTACCACCGCGCGGGCTCGTCCAGGATCGATTGGACGAGCCACGCGGCTGGACTCCACGCGTTCAGAAGCGCGGCGCTCCACGGGTACACGGCGCCGCCGCCTACAACGATCTCGACGACTGCGAGAGCCTGCAGCGTCACGACCAGCGGCAGCGGCGGCGAGACCACGACAAATGGGGCGAAGACGACGCGTCTCGCACGAGCAACGGCGGTGTCAGCTCGACCCCGCTGAGAACGGCGCGCCGACGACGCCGACGTGGAGCGCGAGCTGGTGATGAACACGATCTGACCGAGTGGCACGCGAGAAAGCACCGCGCGGCCGCGCCGGCGTCCGGGCAGATCGACTGTGACGCCGTCGATTCAATCGGCGTGTCCGTCCGGCGTTGACCTTCCAGAAGCCGAAGATGAGCGAACCTACCTCCAGCATCGTGACGAGAGCGAGGTCGCGCACGCCGAGCCGAACAGTCTGCGCGATGACGAGCACCTCGCCGACCGTAACACGACGCGAGCTGATCGAAGCATATGACGAGCGGGACGACGGATGACGCAGCTCTTCGAAGGAAGCACGACGCGGCGTTCTGATCAGGCAGCCAGGCCCACCACGTGAACGAGAAGTGAAGCTGAGGACCGACTCTTCCCAAGGTCCGACGGGAGCAACGTTCACAGCCGACGCTGTTCATCTTCCGACCGGTAAGATGGTGTATTCTGATTGGATGTAATTCTGACTCGATCCATCCCATCACGACTGCCGAAGTGATCGAGTTGTGGATGTCGGCGAACGCCTCTGGCGATTGGCAGTCGCTATGTGGCGCCACCGGCGTTTGCCGATTTCCGTAGTGGCAAAGCAATCACCAGGGGCGATTTGGCAGACACTTCATGGATGAACTGATCCTAGATCTACTGATGGGGTCGTTTAGAGTCGTGTAGCCGCAAGAGGGCGGGACTTACCTCTCCCTGGACAAGTAGTCTGCTTGCCAGTGAGTACAGGCCGGAATCCAGATAGATGATGCTGTCATGCGGCATGCTGAGGCCTCTGAGTGGGGTGTGCGACCTGGCCGCTTGCTCGGCTGTCCATCGCCGCGTTTGTCGCCGCATTGGCACTTAATGGCGTGGCGATCGCGTGGTTGGAGCCGGCTCAGCGCATGGCGTCGAAGCGCGCTGTTGACTCTCACGAGTCTGCTCGCGACCAGACGACGCCGCGCGGTCACGGCTCCGGCTCCGTCTGCCTCGATCGTCTCGCCGGGTTGCGGACGATAAAAAACGACCTCGGCTTGCTGACGGCGGTCCGCGGCTTGGAGATGGCGGCCGATCCCGCCTGGCCGATGACGGCCGGTCGTAGCTCGCGTGCGGCGGTCGGTCACGGCTTGCTGACGACGGCTGATCGCTTCGAGAAAGTGGAGCGCGACCACGACTCGAACTTGAAGAAGACTGCTCATCACGATCGCGACCGCGGCTTTGCTGGTGTTCGTCTCGCGTCGCACCTCGACTTTGATGATGGCGCTCTCTGCTGGCGCAGAGGCTCTTGATTGGATCGAGATCGCGATCAGTCGAAGAAGCTGGACGTTTGAGGCTCTCGCTTCGCGGTTTCACGGCCTCGCGCGACTTCTCGGTGGTCTTTCCATCGGTGCACTGGTCGCTCTGCGATGGTCGGGATGAACTTGTGGGGTGGTCTCGTCGTTTGTGCTTTTCGCCAGATGAGGCGGGTGGTGACACCTCGCCATTCGACCTTGGTCCAGCTGGCTTGGACTTGGGCTGATCAATTCTGATTTTCTTCTCGCGCGGTTGAGAGGCTGCAGCGGTATCCTGCCCCCGCTTCAGCGCGGATTTATCTCGGGCTTCAAGCGATGGACTTGACTGCTCTCCTCTTGGACAAGGCTTCCCTTCTTTCGATTCCCTTTCTTCAGCGGGTCCAGCTTGCACGTGTTCGCTCTTCATTGTCGACACGTGCTTGCTCTCATCTTTGGCGTTGGCGCTTTCCGCCTCGTCATTTGCTGACGCTGGTAAAGACGCTGTCGCGGTCGGGACCGTCTTGTCCACCAGCTTCTTGTGGATCTCTTCGTAGTGCGCTTTCTGCCGTCGACAATCACGATCCAGTTCTTCCTTCACGGCCGAGAATCCTTTCGACGCTGTCGCTCGGATGATCAGCTTCCGCTCTTTAGCGCTTTGCACCAGCGCATTCCATGTCTCATCTCGGCGGAGCGTGCGCACATTGCCCACGACAAACAAGCAGAACCGCGCACGCGTGATCCCGACGTTCAGTCGCCGAATATCCTTCAAGAAACCGATGCCGCCACGATCAGACGCACGAACACACGAGAAAATGATCACATCCTTCTCGCGGCCTTGGAAGCCGTCGACTGTGTTGACTTCAACCGAGACGGATGCCGGAAGCCTCGAACACTGGTTGATTTCCTTGCGGATCTTGTCGACTTGCTCTCTGTACGGAGAGACGAAGCCAACCGACCAGTTTTTCTCGCGCAACTCCGGACAATTCTCGAAGATGGCCGCGCAGAGGTCGACGCAAAAGGCGGCCTCGGCGCGGTTATACTTGGATCCATTGGAGTCGCTTTCCTTCGTGTCGATGAGGTCGTAGAGGAGGAAAGGCTGGAAGTACGGCTTCTTGTAGAGGTCACCGCACACTTGATTCACTCGCTCCATCACCGTAGGCCCGTCGGTGAGTTGTCCTCCGTAGAATTGCTTGGATGGAAATTCGCGGAGAAAGGGGTGCATTCTGTACTGCACTCGAAGCATCCATGGGGCAACACCACTGTCGGCGATGCGCTCGAACAGCGATCGATCGAACCGCGCTTTCGCAGCTGCGACGCTCTTGACAGTCGCTGGCAATTGCTTGGGATCGCCAACGAGGACGGCACGAGCCACGCGCTCGCGGATCGGGATGAGCGTGCTCAGTTCAACGGCTTGGGCTGCTTCATCCACGATGAGTGCATCGAAACCACGCTGGAGTCTATCGAATTGCCCACTTCCCGCTTTCGAAAGAGTGCACGCGATGATGCTAGCCGAGGCCAAAATCGCTGCCGTCTTCTTCGCTTCCAAGACAGAGAGTTCGTCGCGGACGCGACGGATCTTTCCTTTCACCTGCGTCAGATCGGCATGCGTCTTGGCGAGACCTTGGCGTCCATTCCGTTGCGCTTCTTTGTCTTCACCTTCACCCTGTCTCCCCTCTTGCTTCTTGTCGTAGAAGTCCTTGATGGAGCGTCGCAATGCTCTTTCTTGATCTTGAAGGCTGCGCAGCTCGATTGTCTTTGGATGGACTGCCAGCTCGTCCTTCATAATGTGGGGAAGACTGACGGCTTTGATAGCGTCCGGAGCATCTTCACCTGGGTTTCCAAGTCGAACGATCGATAGCGAGTTCGTGGTTGCCCCAGGATGAGCGCAAGGTGCACGCACAGGCACAGGCTTTCCCGTCCTATCGTAGAGACCGTCCGTGACGATTCGCAGCACCAACTCATCAACAGCACCGTTCGAGGGTGCACAAAGCAGAACGTGAGCAGCGTTGGACGAGGTCTCTCGCGATTGCATGGGAAGCACGGACGGGCCGAGTAGCGCTTTCCGGACGATGGAAGCAGACGATGACCGAACGACGTCGAGCTTGCTTTCCAGTCGCGAGCGCACGCTTCCGGAATTGTTCCGCGCCTGAGTCCGTGTTAGCTTGTTGCCCGCTTCCTTGTCCGAGTGGCGCAGGATACGAGAGGACGCCGGCACCCCACGAAGTGAAGACGTCGACCCTACATTCTCGGTCGCCCCTTGCTTTCCGGCAATCTGTCTTGCTGGGTCGAAGTTGCTGGATCTACCGACGGACGATGGTGCCACTTCGGACGGTTCATGGATCTTCTCACGCTCGTAAGCATCGCCTGCCTTTGCCGACTGAGGAATAACAGCCGCTGGAGGGATCTTGAGCGCGAGGAAACCGCTCAGCAGTCCCATGATCGTCTTCGTCTTGCCAGTGCCCGGCGGGCCTTGGAGTAAACTTATCGCGCATTTGTAGTTGTTGAGGACGCTGTGGATGGCCTGCAGCTGAGACTTGTTGTACTGGCCTTTGATGGTGTCCCACAGCTCACTCGAGACGTAGCGCGGAGCCACATCCAGCGCTTCTTCCATGTCCACTAGCGCTGTCCACTTCTCCTTCAAGTTGTTGGAGATGCTTCTGATGGCTTGGTGATCGTGCTTGCGAAGCTTGTTGAGTGTCTTGCTGATACTAGTCGACCGCACGTCGTTCAAGGAGACTTCCACTCTGTCCAAACGCTTCAGTAGCTTCACGATCTTGCGCTCGACGTCAGCTTGAACACTTTTCTTGACGTCCAACTCGTCGAGAACTGTCATGATCTTAAGCAATTCAGTCTCGGTCGTCTCGAGCGCGTCTGGCGTCAGAATGGTCGTTCGAAAGTGCGCGGGAAACATGTCAACGGAGCGCAATGCCACGTATTCACGCGTTGATGTGACCACGTTGCTCAACGTCGTCACGCGCCACTCCGTGTCGGCGATTGCGTTTGCTGTCAGAGCCTCCATTTGGAACGCCGGTATCTCGGACGTGACACTCTCCAGATGGTCGTCGCTGAGGAACATGATGCGCACCAGTTCTTGGTCATCCTTTGTGGATCCATCCTTCTCTCTCTGGCCACCCGGACCACCACTGGATTCACTTACTCGACCTTGTTGACGCCGCTCCTTGTCGTTTTCGCTCACGACGACGACTCCGATGAAGTTCACGTTGCCGGCGTCCTGGTGACTTCCAAAACGACGTACCAAGACGACATCGGCATTGCGGAAGAGCTTCTCTCGATGGAAGAACTTGTCACCAGGTCGTGACGGCCTGCCCGACGAAGACGCGCCTTTCTCGACAACGACAAAACTGAGGCAGCGCATACCCTCGCGGGATTTTTCCGATTCGTACCGCAGCAAGTGGCCCGTTTTCCCAATGGAATAGTAGCAACGCCGCAAGCCCTCTTGAATCTCGTTGTGGCATTCCTCCAAGAGAAGTGGGAGGAACGCGTTCACGTATTCGGAGCTCTTGCCAAACGTAAGCGGTGGTATCGGGAGCTCGCGGTCATTGTGCTGAGTGTCGAATTCCTTGGTGAGTAGGGCCGGCATGCAGACTTGAAGAAGTTGGCGAAAGAACGGCGTGAGTGACGCGCTGGGGTTTGCTCTTTGGGTGTTCTTGATCTTGAGAAAGAGGGGTGCGAGGTTCGCCGAGTCGTCGCCTTCGTCTTCTTCCTCTTCCTCTTGTTCTTTCTCGAGCTTCGTTGACCTCTCGGCAGTGCGATCAAGCTCACGCGTGTTCCCGATTACTCGCATACCGGGGCGAGTCTGCTCCATTCCTTTGACAACTTGAGAGATGTCAAAAGGCTTCGATTTTGCGTCTGCTGTGGCGCATGAGAGCTTTGCAGGGGCTTTCTGGTTGGGAACGAAGTCATCTTCGTCGTAGAAACTGTGCGCCTTCTTCGATGAAGCCTCGAACATCGTACTCGCTGCACTTGTCACAGCCGCAAGTCGACCTTGCTCCCGCGCAGCACTCTTTCCACTCGTTGGGCGGCTAGGACCGGCCAGATCGACCACAGATCGGTGGTTCTCGTCGCTTCGACGAGTCGATTCATCGAATGGGAACGTCGTGCTGGACTCCTCGAGACTAGACGGAGACGCTCGTTGCGACTTGATTGGGCGAGGTGGAGAGTAGCGCGCCGTTTTCGACACTTGGCGAAGCTTCTCGGCGATACGCGCGAAGGCAGTCGACTTCTTGGATTTGATGTTTGCAGTTGTCGTTGGCTTGATCGACGCAAGCTTGGTGATGGACGCGTCGCTCACTCGAGTCTGTTCCTCCACGAACCCTTCAAGCACCGTCATCAACAATTCTGCAGCACGTGGCTTTTCTGCTTGCCCTCCCTTGGTTTCGATGCAGCTCACGAGGGGGTCGATCATGCCTTCAAAGCGTTTACTGGTCGCCAGGGTCTTGTCCTCTTTAGTGAAGAATGGCCAGAACACATTGCCGAAATCGAGACACTGCGTCAACACGACCTCTTCGGTTGGCGTAGTTGTCGATGAGCCGTAGAGATCCGTGAGCAACCTGACGAGAAAATCGCCGATGAGCATGGGGATTCTTCGAAGATTCACGGTATTGGAGGCGTCTGTCGTGGCATTCCTGCTCGAAGTCTCTGACGACGTTTTCATGGCTTCCCTCACGTCGTCACCAAGCATCTCGAACATCTTCGTCCACGTGAGTAGAACTTTTTTCACCGTCGGTAGCACGACCAGCAACGGGAAGTCGTGAAGTCTCCATCCTTGCAGCAGATTGAGAACACCTCGGAGATATGTCTCGGTCCTTCTGTCCACCGAGATGAGCAATGACTCTAGCGGCAGCGGTATCCCGTCTGGAGTTGCCTTGCTTGCGCTCGCGTTGGCAAGTAATCGCCTGATCCGTTGGTCAACCTGGGACGTCGGGCTGAGGAGACACGACGTGACGTGCTGGGCGACGACTGGGATACGAAGAGGGCTCGAAGCACCTTCCACGAGAACTGCGTCGGCGATGCGTTCAAGGTAGCCGCTGCACACAAGGGACTCATACTTCTTCAGCGTCGTCTTGAACTCTGCCAGCGCTCGATGCGGCTGCCTTTGGGCTTCTATCACATTCAGCAGCTCCGACACTCCACCGACGGATTCAAACAGCGCACCATGGACGGCGACTGGAATCTTCTTCATCTCAGTCCACGAGCACAGACGCTCGAGCAATCTCGTGACAATTGGCTTCTTCGGTGAGATAGTCGAAAGGGAGGCAGAGTCATCGCTTGACTTGATCAGCTTGTAGACGATCTCTCGCGCGAGTGACAGATGCTTCTGCAGCACAGTCGAGCATGTCGTCGCAACGTGCTTCAACAGCATGACCGCGTTCTCTTGATTCACCAGAAGGCGAAATAGATGAATCATCCACATCTTCTCGAGGTCCTCATGACCTGGTCCACACGGCCACCAGAAGGAACTCTTGATGACGGAGAGATCGACGATGCTCGTTTCGGGCAGGTCGCCGTCGTCACGCTTTGCTTCTTCACCCGCATCCTCCGCAGCCGGTGCGTTTGATGTTAATCGAGGCTCGTAACAATCACGTATCAACGCGGAGACAGCCTTGGAAGCGGTGACACAGAGAAATTGATCGTTGAAGTGACGTGGTCGATGATCTTGCTGCAGGAGCACCTTCAAAACACGAGTTCGCGCGTCGAAATACGCGGCAATCTTTCTCTGGTCGCGCTGTGCGACAATATGAAGTCGTCAGTTGATTGATCACGAAATTCTAGTGGTAGTACCGAACGTACGACGAACCTCGCTCGTGGACTTTACTGTGGGCCTCATCGACGATACCAGCAGCGGCAGCAGATCGATAAGCTGTTTTGTCACGAACACTTGCCAAGAGGGTAGGAGGCTGTGCTGCAGGATAAGGTCAAGGACCACTTTCGGAGAGTGGACAGTGTGGTCCCAGTACCGATGACCCAGACACCGCAGCAAGCTCCCGTAGCACTTGCAAATCTGGAGAGAGGGCCATGCAATCGTCAGAGCGAAGCGTAACAGAGATGTTCGGTACGATAAATCAACGTACGACGAATGCAACATGCGGGTTTGTAGTCACTGGATCGGCATTGCTCAACTCGTTGAAGACCACGTCGGGGAGGTTATCGAACGACTCGAGCAAGGCTTCCAAGCTGTTCTCGTTCATCCGCTACACGGGCGACAGTCCTCTCATGTCAGATCAACTCGTGACTCTGTCCAACAATTCGGTATCACGAACTCACCTGCATGGTAGTGTCAAGCGCAGCCCAGAGGATTTGGTGGGTTGGGGTCTTCACACAATTCGTCGCGTCGAGAAACTAAGTGAACGACAGATGCTCGCGCAACGTCAGTGGCACTCACTGGGAGAGTACACTCGCTTCGCACACATTCGTACTCACCATCTGCAGCTCTTCTGAGCTGGGTAAGTCCAGACTCAACAGCGACGTGTTGAAGGACCCACTCTCCAGCGTGTACATCCACTCTTCCAAAACCTTCATCCACGCTCGCCCATCGGAGCTCTGTGCCGACATGTCGACGGCAATACCCTGTTTGCCAACGACTGAATTTGCCCACTCGCTGCGAAGGTAGCACCAGCCATGTCAGTCATCAATCACTACAAAACTTCATCGGTAGGTTGGACACAGCGATGCACACGTACCGAATGCCAGGGTCGGGCGAAACGAGCCATTGCAAAATCCCGGGACAACTCTCGAGGATCATGTCCTTGTTGATCGCTGCGTCCTTCGTCGGGTCCGGCGAGGGGCCTAGCCACCTGGAGATGGCACTGATGATCCGAAAGTCCGACCAGAGACGATGGTTCCTGAGAACCTCGTAGAACGCCGTTGAGACATTGGATGAGGCGGACGACACGTCGGGCGACGGGCAGCTGGCATACGGCACGAAGACGGACTGGATCCGCTCTACATCGAGCTGCGAGACCTTGTGGAAGAACGCCTTGACAGACGCCGGTGTCAATTCTTTCTCGAGGTCCACGCGAACGCTGGGCATCGCGGAGTGGTAGATGTCGACGCTACAAGATCTGCACGATTAGTCCCGCACGGCCACGACACCAAGGCAAGCGCAGAGACGGACGACAACCCCGACGCACCATTTGCAGCAGACCCCGAGCTGGAGCGCCATCTTGTCGTAGAACATGCGCGCGCTCTCGGGCCCTGGATGCAGCTCGAGGATCCGCACCATGAACGTCATGAGCGTCGGGTACCGGCACCACCAGTGGGCGTCGAACGAGCCCATGAGGAACTGGCCCACGCGCGAGTAGAGCAGCTGCCTCTCGAGCGCGGTCTGCTTGCTGGGCACGCGCTCGCATAGCTGGAAGATGTCCTCTTCCAGCGCAAGCGCGACTGCGGCGCTCATGGTGCGCCGTGTCGTGAAGAATCGGCCCAAGGTTTCCCTTTGGAGTTGGACGGAAACGAGGGGAAAGGTTCTCCTGGACACCCAAGAACACCGAAGCGCGCGGAAAACAGGAAACTTTCAAAAGATGACTCAATTCATGAATATTTGCAAAAGATGATACACGGTCTCGGCACACATTTGTGTTTTTGCCGAGCGTTCATGCCTCATGCTTGGGCGCTCGCTGGCGCTCGCCTACGCTAGTTTCTTCATGTCGCTGCCCTCCACTACATTGCGGGGGAAGGTCGCCGGATAGCACCTTCGAGTCGTCGGCAGACTCGACCGCGTGGGCTGTTACCGCATCCGCCGTCGTACTCCACATTTTCAGATGGTTTCCGAGCCAACAACGACTTTTGCAAATCGTGTGTATCATCTTTTGCAATGACTGAAGATTTCAGTCACCTTTTGTAATTCCATACAAAATGACATGGCAGAGTGTTGGTCACTTCAACACAGCTGTGGACTCCCAGAGGACTTCTCCGCTCCCCACCGACCAGAGTGGCGAGCGAATCCAAGTGTGAACAGCATGAACGTCCACGAAGCACCGCCGACTGGAGCGCGATGCGTGCGCCGCGGACAGCGGCTTCAGCGGCGGCAAGCACACCGGGCACCAGGCTGTCGCGCCCGCCGAATCCGCCGCGTCGTCGCGACCGCCACGGTGATTCTCCGAGCCGACACGTCGCGCCTCCCACTCCGCACGCGTTCATCTCCATCCAGCGAGTCGACCCTTCGACCGACGAGACCAACGCCGTCAACTTGACCTACAAAGTCTATGATTCGCATGATCAAGCGGACAGGCCTGCGTCTTGTCGTCGCCTGTCGCGCTAGTCTCCACGCTTATGACTTGTTCGCAGCCCCAACAACATCGAAAACCAAACAAAAATCCATTCGTATTATAGAGTCCCTTTTCACACTTGGCGTTCCAAACAACGTTGCAGGTGAAAAGGCAAAAAAAAGTCGTGGCCGATCGAACTTTTGCCTTGTCTGTGACTGGAAGTGGAGACGTCTGCAAAAAGACGCTGTTCATGCGCTGCTACCGGCGCACGCCCTGGTGCTCGAGTCCATGTTGGCGGCCGCTAGCAGGTACTTCGTGGTGATGACGCGCACGGCCACGTCGCGGGGATCGGCACTCGCGGCGGCGCGGAATACGGCGTCGCTGATGGTGGTGGTATCGCGCGGGCCGCGATCTTCTTGATGGGGCCAGCGCCGCGCTCTCCGAGAAGCACGCGCGCCACAGCTGTTCGGGCAGCTGTTGACGTTCGGGTCGTGGATCTCAATCAGGAACTTGATCTTGCGCGCACACTCCACGTCGAGCAGCGACGCCACATGGCCAACGACGAACGCGAGCGTCGAGATGGGGGAGCGCCGGGCCGTGGGGCCACGGAACTTGACGCTGACGCCCTTCTGCTTGCTCTTGGCCTCGCCCAAGTCGAACCAGCGCTGACCGTAGATCACCGACCGCGCCCTCTTCAAAGTTGACAATCTCCTGGTGCCTCACCTTCACGGCGGCTTCGACGATGAGCGCGTGGATCGCCGTGGTGGCCACAAACCGGTGGACAAACGTCTTCACGTGCAGACTGCCGCGCAGATGTTGCCGGCGCGACAACACGCACGCGCGCTTCTTGTCCCGCTCGCCCTGTGCGGCTTCGACGCGCTACTGGCTGCCGGTCGACGCACTCGATCTCGAGCTGCATGCCCGTTATCGCGACGGGCTGGCCGATGGAACTCACACAGGACGAGAAAACTGGCCCTGCAGCTTCGCGCTCACGACCACAAAGTACTTGGGCGCCGTCAGGTATACCCCACTTGGGGACCGGGCGTCGCGCGGCAACCTGAAGAAACCGCTGATCAGCAGCGTGGGTGCAGCACAGCGTACATGCTCGACAGCAAGATGAAACGCTCTGGAGCGCGCGCGGCGGCCCGTCCGCCTCCTTGTCCACCCGATGCTCGTCGATCTCGTCTGCGATCACCAGCACGTGGCGGAAAATGCCGGCTCGCGCAGCAATGCCGCGACGCGCTTCAGGTGTTCCGGCGAGTGCAGCGTCCCGGCTGGGGTGCTCCGGTCGCACAGGAACATCGCCTTCATCCTTGACGAGCTCGCGCTGGTCGTCGTAGAACTCGGTCACGTCGGTCTCCGAGATGATGGCATGGCGCTTGGCACAGCGATACTTCCTCGATCATTTGGCACCGCACAGCGTTCAACTGGCAGACCTGCAGCACGACGAGCAGCTGGAACAGGCCGGTCTCCTCGTCCGCGAGTTTGCACCGTTTCGCGTGGCGCTACGCGGGTGGCCGGCGGAGCGCGGTCACGGCCAGTCGCCCTTCGCCGAGATCCCCTGCGTACTGCTTTCGCCTCGCTCAGCGCCGCGCGCGCAGCCTTGGAGGGCGAGGAGCTCGTGCGGTTGGCAGCTCCTTCAGCGTCGGTCGAGCGGTGGCGCTTGACGGGCGCCGTGGTCAGTTTCTGGAAGCATCGTGCGGGCGGGCAACGTGAACGTGCCTGGAAGCGGAGGAAGGAGGAGAGGGCCTCGAGTGGTGCCGGGGACGATGAGATGGACGAGCAGCGCAAACCCGACAGACCTCCATCGGTAACAAAGAAATCAGTAGCTCTATTTGATTGGTCAATAAAAATTATTTGCAGGATTTTAGACAAATCGAGGGCCGACTTCAGCGAAAAAGGGCTATATGATTGGACGCGAGTCACGCAACGCACAAACAGTCGACTCCGGGAGGTAGTATTAGGCTAGCTCAGCCTCGTCAGACAAGGACCAAGAAGATCGGCACGTGCATTAAGCTCCATCAGTCTGCCCGGATGAATGTCTCGTTCGCTGCCGACTCGCCGCTCGGGCGCTACCTGGCGGGTGCGTTCAAACCACGCCCTCTGCGCAAGTGAAGACTGTCTCGTCACAGCGATTCTGATGCCCTCGCTGTGCGTTTCGCGATAGAGCTCGATGATGACAGCAGCGATACCTCGTTGGACGCGCTGCTTGCGACTCCGCACGACTTGGGAAGTCGTCCGATACCGCCCACAGAAACCGTGGCGCAACGCGTGGGCGGCGTCACGCGCCACGCTCTCCGTGCCCGACGGGGACCGTGGGCTGCTCTCGTCACGAGCGCGCGGCTATTCGCGTCCGACCGGCTTCTCGCGAAGTTATCTGACATGAAATTGTTCGCCGACCTGAGGTATGTATGTAGGTGGCTCTCGTGCCCCCCTCCTGCTCGTCGCGACGCATGACCGCTCGCTCACAATCTGCTTCATTTGTTTTTGGAACTAGAGATCATGTGCGTGAGAAAATGCCCACGCGCGACCCGCCCCAAGAGGCAGGCAGGTGGTGGACGCCGCACGCACTTGCATCGCTTAACCCAGCTACTCTCGGTGCCATTATCGCCGTCGTCGTTTCTGCCGTTGCGAAAAATAGCGTGGGCCTCCTCGACAGCGTCAACGAGTCTCATGCCTTCAATATCCATGGGATAGCGCACTGTCTGCTGATCGCCGTCGTGGGCGTCGCGCTCAGCTTCGAACTCGTGAGTTTTTTTTTCTCATTTATTTGTTGATTTAGTTCGCACCTTGCTGATGTCGCTTGTGGCGTGGACGTGGCTGCTCACACCTATCTGGGCGTGCTTCGTCCGTGGCTTTCGTAGTTCTATCAGCTGCTGTTGCTTCGATACGCGTACGCGTCGCGGCAGCTTCTGAGGGCGCTGCGGTCGTATTCCACTGCACTGGCGGAGTTGCATTCGGCGTTTCATCTCGGCATCGACGTCGTCAAGCGATCGGAGCTGGCAGCTCGAGGGTACCGCCTCGGGCGTGTTTTACCGCCCGTCGGTCGGCTAGAAGAAGCCAGCTTTGCGCGCGACCCGTCTTTCGCACTGCAGTGTCGCCGTCTGCGGATACGCTTGAGGGACGTCAACGATAGCCTCGAGCGCGCCGGTCGCGCCGTCGCATCGCGAGCGCTGAGAGCCATACGAGGCGATATCCTTAAGGACGAGCAGTCGTCCACGCCGGACGAAGCGACGAACCTCGCCGCCCGCGATCGCACGACCCCGTCGTTGCTGATCACGGCTCTCTCGAAGCGCCACGAGCTCAGTTCGCTTTTGCTGGAGAGTGCATTGCGGGACACACTCGTGGAAGACCTCGCCAAGCTCAGGAGCGAGCGGGCGCCCGGCGAGACGCTGTCGTTGTTTGTGTCTGCAGTCTCGGCCCACACGCACACGTACGACATTCTGACGACGAGCGTGACTGCATGGGCGTGCGATCTCTCTCGATGGAGCACGAAGCTGCAGGGCCATTTGGAAGTGGAGGAGGAGGAGGAGGCGCAACGAAAGAACGGAAGTACACACAAAGCGATGCCCACGGACATAGCATCGTTGACGCGGGCTCTGGCGGAGGTTCAAGCATCATGTGAGACCCTCGCGGCCCTTGCTCGCACAAGTCAGCACGACATTGGCGAAGAGCTCGCTCACGACGCGTCTGCTAGTGCGGAGTCGGTGGGCCATCGCGAGTTGGTGGCGAGAATACGAGGTCGGTTACAACAATCTCAAGACCAGATGGCCAAGCTCGTGCAGCAGCTCACAAACGAATGGGATCACGTGGAGAGAGCGATTCAAGCGTTGGGCCGTCCAGAGAATCAAGACGAGGGCCGCAGTCAAGCTGCAGGGGACGCGACGGACGCTGTTGGCCCAGAACTCAACGACGATCCGAGATCGAATGCGGAGCGAGTGGTATGTCAGCAGCAGCAGCACGACGCGGAGCGTGATTTCTTGCTGGTGTTCACAGCCACCAGCACCGGCGAGAAAGACTTCGACCTTCAGTCTCTCCTGCGACAGCAGCAGCAACTCCAACGCGACGGCGCGAGCACGGCGCCGGTGCCGTCGTTTATGGGCGAGCTGCAGAGCGTGCTCGAGCGTCGCCAGGCGCTTCACTCGACCCTGACGCTGGAGAAACGGATGGACGGTGATGATGCCTCCTCGATCGTGAGTTCGCGTGCGCTCTCCGCATCGCCTCCCGTTGTTCCGCCGTCGCCGCCCCGTGCAGCCGATCTCAGGCAACTGCTTCAGTCGCGTTTCACAGCGCAACTCTCAGAAGAATGCTTCGGCAGTGATGGGCTGGAGGAAGAAGAAGACGACGACTAACCCCCACTGAGTCCCCACAACCGATCGCATGAAGACATACTAGATTAAATAAATCGTCAAAGGATTCCTTGTTACGACGTCACATGCGGAAGAATTCGTGGCGCAGCCGCGCGAGCGTCGCCAGCAGCAGCTGCCGCACCGCGGGGTCTATGGACGGGTCGAGGTCT
>JAMFLM010000020.1:0-21033 GCA_027475705.1 Pythium catenulatum
CCGCCGCTCTCGCCGCCAAAGCCTCCCGCGCTTGGCGCGCGGTCTCGCGACGAGCTTCCTCCGTCTCACCTGTCACCGACCCATTTGTTAGACACACACACACACACACCAGCATTTGCATCACCCATCATCCAACGTACGCTTGCGGGCCCGCGTCATGCGCTCAGTGGTCACCATTCTCGCTCGTTGTCTCTGGTCACCTTCTCCTTCTTAGTCGATTGGAAAGTGAGGGGAAATGCGCACGAGCCTGTTGGCTTGCATTCTCAGCCAGTGATAACCGGATAGAGACACGTCAAAAACATTCACTCTCGTTGTGTTTCCGGATGATGTGTGGACCAGGACAGGTCCTTTCCCATGCAACCGTGGCATTTTTGTACAACCATGCTGAGGTCACATCACCCTGAGAAAAACTTCCACTCTGAGCATAGATAAGCGCACACCCTAACCCTGTGCATTTGTGTGTGCATAGACAAAATGATCTGGCCGAAAAAAAATTCCGCAAACAGGAGAGTCCGAGCCATGGGCCGAAAAACCGAGCCAATCGCAATTGCAGCTAAGCTCGCATACGTGCTCGCAATGGATGGACAGGCGCAACATACATTGCGAGCATGTATCGGTGAAGGGTGGGTTAACCCACCCAGCACCAATACATGCTCGATGTATGCGTCGCCTATCCACACATGCTGAGCATGTATGTGATGTTAGCTACAAACAGCAATGGCTCAGAAATTTTGACTTTGACTTGAGGTTTGTATACAGGAGATTTTCCGCAAAATTTTTTTCTCGGACAAGTTGCTAAATTGAAAATAAAAAATATTTGATGTTTTTGGCTGATACATGCTCCGATGGTACGTTACTACAGGTACGAAGTGAGTCTTATGCGTGATCAGTGCGTTTAGGGCATGGATCAGCACCTTCCCATGCAAAAACTTGAAAACAATAGATAACCCAGAGGCAATACAAAAACCAAGTACAAAATGATCTAACTAGTTTGGTTAATGCCAAAAAGTGTCGGGATGACCAAGATGTCTTGTGCTGGGTGGGTTAAAGCGTTCGAACTCATCAGCCTGGTCCACGTCACGAGGTTTTAGTGTGAACTAATCTGGGTGGGGAGAATCGCGCCCTGGTTGATACCACGCCACGGTGAACACGTCCGCTACCAATCATTCTCACCCACTTCTTTAACAGATCCACAGCAGTACGGAGGGCGTCAACGATCCCCGCGCGGTGCTAGTTTGCCGGCTAGGCTTGAGCTGCTGCAACTTTAGAGCTGGTGCAACGCAACAGAAAACTGGTGCAACTTTGTTCTACTCGACTGATGTTGCATCAGCAGCTGCAACTGTAGCGCTGCTGGTACGCTACTGAAACCGGCGCAACAGCTTTACAACTCAAGAGCGATTGCTCCAACTTCGGAAAAGCTACAACTCCACAGCAACAGCTCCTGTAGCTTGCAAAGTCATCCTCACAGTCTCCCACATCCGTGTACACGTTCTCACGTTTGCCTGCATCCGTGCTCACACTTTCTTACATTTGCCTACATCCGTGCTCACAACTCCACACATCCCTCCACAGCCCCACACAGCCACACACATCCACAATGGCCACACTCTGTGCACACTTTCTCACATTTGCCTACATCCGTGCTCACAACCCCAAACATCCCTCCACAGCTGCACAGAGCCGTTCACTCGCTCATACATAGCTTGTGTTTTCGGCGCACGGGCAACCACATCCATACACCTTGTTCGCAGTGCCAGAATCTGTCAGCAAGCACCCGTGTTTGAATGTGGAGTGTGGTATTCATCGATGTTGTCAAAGGGGTAACGACAACATGCCACATCGATATCATTTTCATTTCTGTGCTGCTACGCATCGATGGCGAATGCGATCGGGAAGCGACCGGCTACTGCTGCTCGAAATGGAGGTGACACCACATTGCGACGTTTAACCGCTGATTTTGGTGTGAACGGATCTGTCAGCAACCAGATCGCCCAGCTGGAGGAGAGTCGAGCCACATCGAGCGGTGGAGTCGATGATGAGCATCAGCAAGACTCGGAGCCACCATCGCCATTGAAACGTATGCGAGCTCGAGCTCGCCAGATGCAGACTGAGCGTGTGAGCTTCGACACTGTGGATGGTAAGCAAATCCATTCATGTTTGAACGAACACCACATGCTCAATTGTCTCTACGTTCTGGTAGCGTTCAGAGCGTATCTCAAGCCCATCGAGGAGGGCAAGATCGACGGGCACAACGCAGATGTTGTCATTCGTGGCATGTTCCTGTGGGCTTCAGAGCACGTCTTCCTCGGCAAAAAGGTGCTTCGTCTACATATCACGGACGCCTCTCCTTCCGAGTCCCTGGCGGAATTGATGGAGGTAGACTTGCACGCACGCACACCCCTTGTATTCGAAGTCTAACTTTCTTTTGTATCAGTTCCGGGCCGCCTATGAGGCAGGCGACAGGCTGGCAGTTGATGAAGTGCTTCTCACGGTTGCGGTCTTCAATGAGACGCTCAATGCACCACGGCTTCCGCAGCCTGGTCAAGTCGTCGAAGTCACCCCACACGAGGGGGACTTCTCAATTTTGACATCAAGTGATCTCGGTTCAACCGTCGCAGATCGCGTCAAGCTGATGGTCGATATCTTGAACGCCTTTGCGTCTGGAAATACAGGAAACAAGTCTTCATCCAGATCATCACGGATGGGTTTGGCGTGAGGACCACGATCGAGCTTGAGAAAAGCGTGGGTAGGCGCTCTGTCGGGGATCATGACAGTCGCTTTCGTTCGTCGATCAATCACTTTCGTGAAAGCTGTTGCGGGCGGGAAGCAAATGCTGTGCAATGTGCCGTTGGCAACAGCTTTCTCGGTTCTGACGTTCTGTGTAACTTGAACGGGCATGCCTGGAATCAAGTCGAGGTACTGAGCCATTCTCCCAAATTGGTTGTCCGGTAGTCCCATGATCATCGCGATGTCGTCGTTGCTTAGACGATTCTAAGCACCTCGGAAATTTGCAAGTACTCGGATCGGGTGGGTGAGGCCGCGACCTGCTTCACTTGATCTCGCAATAAAGAGGCCATTCAGTGCGGCTCGAGTGTCGTTGTCTGGGGAAACATCCTTGATGTTGTGGTTGGTTGTGATGGCAAATGCCGGCAGCGTTTGAACGTGGCGCGAGTTGATGATGTCAACGAATTGTGTTGTCCTCTGACCAATGCGCGCCTTCGAGCACCTAGCACCCCACTCTTGATCGCTTCGAAATCGAACACACTCTTCATGAACGATGACTTGCTTAAACTTCCTCCAGAGCTTGAAGTCTTCTTTGTCGACAAGTGAGCAGCTCGCCTTCGAAGCGGGGGGAAGATACAGATGATCAGCACGAACTGGTGGGAGCTGTAGAAAGTCCCCAACCAAGACCACATGTATCCTCCCAAACGCGACCTCAGTGATGTCTTTTGCCTTCCGCAGAAGCCGATCCAACTTGAGCAATTGTGACTTGGGCATCATTGAGACTTCGTCAACAATCAAGCAGTCGTCCGGTTTCATTACTTCGCGCCCGCAATTTCCCGCTAGCACCGTTTCGAAGCTTGCAAGCGTTCGGCCTTCAATCAGTGTCGCAGCTTTCCCTGTCAGCGTTGTCACGATGAGGCCATCCGCATGCCCCCAACTGGCTCATAGTTCTCGCACGGCACTTATGACTCTACTTTCGACGGTACCTCCTTCACCACCCAGGAACTTGAGTAGTTGTGCGTGCTCGAGTTCCGAATCCGTCACCACAGATTCTTCCAACCCCCTCTTCCAGCGCTTCAAGATGCTTGTTGATATCATTGCGAGTGCTGTGTGTTGTAGCGTGTTGAGGGTTCGAGCTGCCGATAAAGCGCTGACCGTGCAGAAATCAGGTATCACGTTGTTCTCGGACAGTGGCGTTCGGTATTGGAGAAGTGGGGCCGCTGCGAGGGCGTTCTCAATCAGCAACGTGATCATAGTATCATGATCTTCGCCGATACCGTGGTGTTCCGACGGCGTAATAGCTGAGTCCGAATTGGCATCAGCCGACACGCCTTCCAACAATTGAGAAGTCACATTTCCGTGAGGTGTCGTGCTTTGGCAGTCCGATAGCCCGTGCACAAGTGAAAACTCCACACACGCCGACATGATGGCATTGACTCGGTCTGAGTACGCCGTTGGTGCTCGGAAAGTGACTTGGTCGTTGAGAGATGCGTCCTTGAACATCAATCGGTGGACCAAGTGATTGACACCGCTATTCTTTGTCGCGTACAGGGGCTCAAAGTAGTCTCCTTCGCCATCAGACGCACTTGCATCATCATCTTCTTCGACTTTCTCCCTGGTTCCTTCACCGTGACTTCCAAAACCCACAGTCGAATCCTCGTGTTCTCGTCCTCGGTAGTAGTCGTCCATGTTGTGTATCACTTCCCGCACGAAAACACTCCTAGAATCTGCGCACGATGTGTATGCCGCCCACCATGGTTGCTGAATCGACATGTTGGCGAGATGTTCGACCTATCTGAACGGCTTCAAGAGCATCAGAGCAATTTTCCCGAACTTTCTTCACCCTCCGCGGTGTGTTCAACGGCAAGGCGCGAGAGTCTCGGCCCCGTGATCACTGGAACCGCCTCGCGCCTACGAAACGAAACGCAGTGGGTGCGGCTGAGTGGGTGTTGATACTTGAACAAGTGTGTCTCCGAATCTGTTCTGCCTCGCTGTCTTCGATAGTAGTGCATCGCGACCTCGTAGAGGCTCATCGTGTCCGTTCCAGAGGGTCGAAAGACGTAATCGTCGAGGAAGCTTGCGGGATGATAGGAGTGTGTACGCTGAGATGATGCAACTTGTACCAACGGAAACCAGCACGCATCATCTGTTTCGAGTCGCTTCAGCACCTCCGCGAGAGGGAGGTATGCACATGAGTGACTGGCATACTTGCACGATCCTTGAAAAATGTAGTGAGCCGCCAAGGGCCCTGCAACTTCCTGCTTGTTCGTGAAAGCGTGGATTGTACCACAAACCCGCCGGCGCTGAATGGTGTTGAGCGTCGATGGTGATGGTTGATCTTCCCGTTCGCGCTGTACACGCCTCTCGAAATTCGCGAGCACGACTGCTGCCTTGCAGTCGATCAGTTGCTGTGATTTTGTGACGTAGTTGCAACAGTAGTAGATTCGTGCAGCTGCGTCATCTTCACCGAAAAGCACCTCAACATCGTGGTTGCACTTGAGCGCTTCAAGTATCACCTCGTTGTATCCGTTCACGAATTATTCAAGCAAGTTGCGCTTCGAGATTATCTTCGAGCCATCGATATAGGTCGCTTCCACACACTCACGCGGAAACCAGTATCGGCAACGGGCCTTGTCCGTGACTTTACTGCGCTTGAAGCAGCTCCCCGTGTGATTCCACCAATGGATGTTGAATCGGTTCAACAAACTCAGCATGGCGTACTGTCGGTCTTGGACACTCATGCGCTTCAACTTATCGGTGAACGGCATCATCTCAAGCCAGCGGTTGATAGTATCGTGTCGAAACGAATCACGGTCTGCGGACATGACGATGTTTTGAAAACTGTCGTGCGCGACGAGATTGTGAAGTTCAAGGCGGTGATCCTCAGTCTCGCTCACCGACGATCTCATTTGCTCTCGTCGGTGCACGCGCGATTCTGCGTCTTCTACTGAGGCTCGAAGGTGCTGTTTGGAACGCACAGCTTGTTGAAGTTCCTCTTCGCTGAGTTGACGCACGGAGAATGACCAAAGGGCGGTCTGTGCTGCAGTAATAGCTGACGGATGCCGTGCTGCGTGCTTGATGTCTGGCCACATTTGTTGCACTTGATTAGAAGTGGTTCCTTCCGCACATCCCTGTGTCCACCACATTGTTGTTGCCGTGGATCGCTTGGAATAGGTAGATCACTGAAACTCCCTTTCGCTCCGCACGACGCACACTTCATACGATCCGGGCCGATCGTCAACTCGTTCTAGACCACGCTGTCTACGTAAGCCGTGACTTTCTCAGTGAACGCAGAACTACAGCGCTTCACGCGATCTTGGTAGTATCTGGTGTTCACTGGCGCCCCACAGATCCATATCAGGAAGTGAATGTGAAGGGAGCCTCGACCTTGTGTTTCGACCATGCCGTAGAAAGCCTTGGTGTCTCCAAACAAGCCCGTCCATAATTGCTCCTTGCTTTGTGGATCAACACCGAGTACGTTCCTGATAAACGCATCCACAGTCCTCGAGAAAAGACGAGCTGACGCGCACTCGGCTTGACAGCATGCCCTCTTCAACTCGGCTCTCGATGGTACTTGACTCTCCAGCACATCAAACAGTGATTCGACGGACATGGTTCCGGTGTAATGCGCCATCGCAATCGTGCCGTCGGAGTTTGGAGTGAGAGTCACGAAGAGTGTAGGTTGTCCGAACCGCATCTGGTACCCGAACGCTTCGCGACGACAACTTCGACGTTCGGCACTGCTGCCCCAAGCTGAGACTGATCCGATCTCGACTGATCTTAGAAACCTCTCAGCACAGCTTTCCTCCCGCTGAATGGGTACTTGTCCGCACTACCTTCGTTGGCTGTTCTCAAGTGCGGATGCAAGATCGGCTGTAGTGACGGCGTCGAAGCCACGAAACTGGCTCGGATTGGCCTTGCACTTGATTGAGTGTACATGTTCTCAAGCGCGAGCCGGGAAAAGCTTGTGAGAAGAAACGCCGGATCTTGGGCAAACTTCCTCGAGCTCAAGAGGATGTAGTGTCTGATGCAATCCTGAAGCATGCACTCGTCGTTCTTCGTCTGGGTGCCCTCGTCCAAACGGAAACAGGTGCGCAAACATCTTCGCTTCAAGATCCTTCGAGTTAGCAAAATACGTAGAATGCCCCAATCGCACCCTTGGTACTTCATTTGATTCAGACGGATTCGCGTCAAGAACTTGAGCCTCGGACTCTCAGTTTGGTACTGGATTTTGAGGCATCAATAGCACTATCCTGTCAATCACGCACTCTTCGTCGGCAGGCGTGATAGCTTCGAACTCACTGTTTACAACTGATTGTTCGTCGGCATCAACGGCGGCGACCTGAGCACTGGAGTCTCCATGCGTCGTAATCGTGCATGAGGCTCTTTCTTGCTCTTCGTCCAAGACAATGCGCACATCGTCTACCTCGACATCGCCGTGTAATGAACTGTGCTCCTTCAAAACTCGTAGAGGAGACGTGACGACTTGACTTCTTGCTGAATGAACTTTCTTCACTTGACTTGCTTGCGTGTCCGTGAACGGACCGGCAAGAACAACCCTGTACGTGTCGCTCTCGCGAACGCGGCGAAGCAAAATCGTCGCTGGAGGACCAGGTGTCGCGTCGTACACCAGGCAGTGCGAGCGGATCGCACGGTGTTCACCTCCTCGCATTATGCGAACCGGAGCGACCGTCGTGACAAGCTGAACCATGACTTGTTCAATCCACGTCGTGTCTTGCAGGTCAACAGGAAGCTGTCCGACGTAGAAGCCGTTGGCGATAGCAAACTTCGGAGGTCTAGGTGGTGAAGCTTCAAGCGAAGCACAACAAGCCGTACAGACGATGATGCGAAGCGCGCCGCAGCTAGAAAATCCTCAAGTCGCCTCGAGTCGACAGCAGGATTCCTCGTAGACTGGCATGGAGGTGGGAACCTGATCAATCAGCATCGATGACAGACACATCGGTGGCTTTAAAACGTCAAACTGACGAATGAGATCTTCATTCAGACGTTTCTCTTCGGAATCACGGTGGAGAACAAGCTCGTCACAAACCGCGCAAACCCTCTCATCCAACCTCAAGGGGACTGGGTCGTGCAGAAGCCCATTCTTGACGTGGTCAATGTCGACACGAGTCGCTGGTGTTGGTAGTGCGTCCACTTCGGCTTCAAGTTGGACGTTCTGTCGCCTTCGCCGAGTATACATGCGTTGACGCTCAAGTTGATTTTGCGGATGAACAGGAGACTCGATATCGACATCGCGTCGACGACGATCAATCCGCCTCGCGCAATCGAGGCGCAGCTGACGAGCTGCCTCCGTTTCGTTGTTGGATCGAGCTACTCGATGACTTCGGCTCGAAGTCTCGAGACGACCAAGTCGCTCTGCTCGATGCGAGGCTGATTCAACGTTAAGATCTCGCCGTCTGCGATCGATCTCTCTTTGTTTTTGAAGACGCGAAGCACGCGCAGCATCCGTTTCGTTCCGTCTTTGAACTCCACGGCTTGCCATTCTGTCGTGTGCGCGACTTCCAGATGACACACGCGCAGAAAAGTGAGGGGGACAAGATTTTTGTCGAAAGCCTCAACACGCGTCATAATGTGCGTTGTTGTGAGCAGATGTATGAAGATGTGTGAAGAAGCGAGCGAACTATAGAAATGTGCGCTAGTGTGAGCAGTTGTGTGGAGATGTGAGTACATGTGTGGAGATGTGAGAAAATGTGTAAAGATGTGTGAATAAGCGGGCGATTGATAGAAAATGCGCGCTAGTGTGAGCAGACGTGTGGAAATGTGTTAAGATGTGTAAGGACACGAGCAAACGACAGAGGATGTGCGCTAGTGCGAAATGATGGAAAGAGATGATTGGCGATACGAGCGAACAACACTGCTTGTGCGCTGGTGTGATTATGATTACTAATTGATGAGAGTGACTGTAGGGACTGTTCGCAGATGTCGGCAGATGTATGTGTTTGTGTTGTCATGTATGCAAATGTATCCAGAGAGAGGAGTGGGGAGAAAGTGGTATCATTGGCGGCACATACACAGTGACCAGTCGGGAAAATGCGTGTGGTTGTGACAGAATGTTTGTTGCTCGGATCGATGGTATGAGCGCACTGGGTGTTTGTGGATGTTAGTTGGTGTTAGCGGAGGCTAATGGAGGATCAGGCTTGTTTCGATTTCCCGAACATATGTCGTCAGATCAACTCGTAACACACACCAATCTTCGTTTTCGTACAGTAATTTTGTACATCGATCTGATTTGCAGTGAAGATCCGAGTATCTTGCCAACACTCGGCCAGCACGACTGGCCACAAAGTTCACGTTCTGGAATGCACTCGAGAAAAGACTCAAAGCATGGAGCTCGTACGCGCCAAGGCGCCGCCACCAGAGGTTCAGGTGTATTCATCATGGGCTGAGGCCAACACCATTCTTACTGCCTATTTTGCGCGCATGAAGCAGGTGAGTCTGACGCGGTAACTTAGAGCAATTACGCGCGATACTAACATGTTCCAATGTACCGAATGTATCGCCGATCGTCCGTGTCGATCGAGGCAAAAAACCAAAGCCTGAGGAAGTTAACGAGGAGCTCGCCTCGACTGGGTCTAAGCGCCAAAAGCGAACCCTCTTCCCAGAGGACCAGGGTCTCGATAATTACAACCAGTTGTACGGGCCCACGCACGAAAAGAAGCCGCATAACGCAAAAACGGTGTCGGGATTTGCTCATGCCAAAGCATGCAAAGCATCGGTGAGTGTCTTGTGTAGCCATAATAACCTCCTGATTATTGTCCTAATTTCGCACCAGTTGAGCTTGTGTTCGAAGGAGCACGATGTGGGATACGTTGTCGTTATGACATGTTTCAGAGGTGAGCACTCTCACGAGCTCGATGCTCCGACATTTCACACGTCACAAGTCCCAACGTTCAGCATGCCGTTTGGTGCGATGGCACCTCCGCCTCCGTCTACCATGGGCGACATGGCGATCGGGCGCTTATGGGCGCTTCTCGACCGCGTTGACAGAACGGAGTATGAAAGGTCGTTGTGGTGCCTTCAAGTTGTGAGCAACGCGATCGAGATGGGTCTTCTCGCCACCTCGAGCTCGGGTTGTCGAAGCTGGCGCCACCACTGCTCGGTGAGCGGATCATGGATGTGGTCCCTCACTTGAGTGCCAATGACGTGGATCAAGCTTGTTCGCTCTTCCCGACCACACGGGCGTCGAAGAGTCAGGCAATGATCCTCTCGACAACAAGAACAGTGATCACAACAATGCCAATCGATCGGACGGAGCGAGTCAGCATTCGAGTGACGACATCGATGGGGAGATGATCGACGAACCGGAGAGCGGAAAACCGTCATCAAGCCGCCAAGTCGCTGAATCGCCCCTTTCATTGCTGTTACTTGACGACACAAGCTCGCCCGAGAACGTGGATGCACCTCAGCGGCTTTCGCTTTCTGACATGCGGACCGCCCTTTCTTCTCCCCAGCGTCTCGACGAGCGCACCGCCATCATCGGTGCGATCAAGAGATCATCAAGATCGTCGCTCGGCTTCGCCGTTCGACTACTGGGTCGTAGATCGCCACTCAGCGAGGACCAGATCATATCGTGCTTCAGCGATGAGGTCATCACGAAATGTCTGCAAAGCGTGTCGAGCTGCCACAAAGACCACCCTGGTACACCGGAAACAAGCGTCGGCGTCCTTGTCGGAGGGTGCCTCTACAGCGCGAGAAGGCTGTACTTGGTGCGTCGAGTTCGTGCAGCGACCAAAGTCTTCGAAGCCTTCAACGAGCTGGTGAGTTTTATTCGAAGTGACCGTTCGCGCCCAGCCTCAGATCAAGGGTGGCCTCACATACCGCCGGTCGACGCTAGATGCGATGTCATCAACGGGATTCACATTCCCAGCTCTCTGGTGCGTACACGTGTGCGTGGGAGGCTTCTGCTACCCTCTGATGAACTCATTGCCCGTGTAGGATCAAATTGTGGACTTCCGTCCTTCCTGCCAAATTTCCGAGAGCGCCATAAGCGCCGTGATCCACAGCCTCTTTCGCAGTGAGGACGTGTTGTCGTTCTTCTTCATCTCGTTCATGGTTTCGCTTAGAAGGAGATCGTCCCGAACTTCGGTCGTGCAATGCGCGTGCGCGAGTTTACTCAGTTCGCCAAGCAGAAGGACAATCACAGCTGTGGTCTCTTCGTGCTGCTATTCTTCGAATCGGTGGTTCACAACCAAGCTTTCCCGCCTCTCGACAGTGGGTTTGTCCTCCTGTGCCATCGTAGATATGTTGCCATATCTCTTGGATTGGGTGATGGGCCGCCTTCATCAACAGATCACATCCAACACTAACGGACAAATACATGAACGAGGACGTGAAACCTCCACAACGGATTCTAGGGACAAGTTTATATTAAAATTAATGCACACGAGCGTACCGACGAGCATGAGGATCACGCCTTTCCTCCACTAGAGTTGGGCTACGAGCGCCGCGATGTTTTCCAAACGGCTACTCTCGCGTGTGAGCACGCGGCGAGTGTCGGTCGGCTTCGTGTGCACGACAGCGTGCTGGGTGGTCTGGTTCACGCATAGGCAGACACGGCAGCGGTACGCGATGCACATCATGGTCGCCGTCAAATCGCTGGGGTTGAACTTCTGGTTGACGAGCATGAGATGCCTGCGGAGCGCATTGCGGCACAGCTTGAGCACAGCCGCTGAGAGACACTTCGCGATACCGTCGACAACGACATGGAGCGCGTGCCGTCCGAGAAAATGGCCACGTTGTGTGCGTCGCCGACGAGCCCAAGCATTACGACGAACACGAACACGCACAGGTTCACGCCCGTGATGACCATCGCGAGCACCGTCGTTTTCACATCGCGATGGATGGCGTCGATTAGGATCGTGATCTCGAACGCAAGCACCGTGGGAAACAGCACGAACGCACGCGCGTCGCTGAAGAGCACGAAAACAAGCACGGCCGCGACAGCGTTCATGACGCTCAGGTGCTAGAACTCGTACGTGCGCAGCAGAATCTTGAGCATGTCGTACCGCAGCACGAGGAGCCCGGCGGCGATGCCCGGCATGTTGAGCAGGAACGCGGCCACGGCGCAGCCGCGCTAATCGTACTTTGTAGTTCCTTGACTGCTCACACAATACAAAGCAAACAGCGCGCTGCGGCGTACATGGATAAGTGAGGTCTGTGGCACATGATCGGTCAATCAATCAACGAGAAACCAGGACACAATGCGTACGGATGTGAGCGTGCAGAGCAAGAGCGCGACGGAGTTGAGCTCCGAGTGTTGCAGTTCCCGGCCGAGCACGCACTCGCACACGAGGCACGCGCACGATACGCTGATTAGCGGGGCGAACATGACGACCACGTGCAGGCTGGTCGTTGGCGCTGTTTCCTCTACCCGCATCGCAACGTTCTGACGTCGACCCGATGGCGTGCGGGTGCGACCGCGAGATGATGAGTGACCAGAGATACTGTGAGGTGGTCCAGTCCGCAGGTGGTCCACACCAGACGTTATCTGAGCCCATCGGCATGGCTACACTTTACACTGGTCCAGAACCTGTGCGCAAGCACTATGGAGCACGAACGCCCAAGCCTGCCACTGCGCCCTGACCATTTCTCCATTCACATTAACGGCGGAGATAACCGAGCGGCGAGGTGTTTGGATCTTCCATGGCCAATCGTGTGAGAACAAACGGCGCAGAAACCCATCGGTCCCACGACGTGAGTAGCAAGGGAGCCGCTGCGGCGGCTCGTTCTGTGGAATGTCGAGGGCAGAGAGTATGTGAGCGACCTGGAGGTATTGCTGTCGCGGTGAGCCGATGTGCCACGAAGCCACGTCGAACAGGCCAAACGTATCTTCGTCGAGCCGGTGGAGCGGCACGTGCTCGCTCAACCTCACGTGCCGCGACAAGGCGTGTGACTGCGTCATCGAAAAGACGTTTGAGTACTTTAATGCCCTCGTGGACAACCGGGTCCCGTCAGCCGCCGAGCATGTCGCGAGCATGCCTTGGCGGGTAGACGCTAGCAGAAAGGGATACGCGGTCAGCGAGAACGTCCAGAACATGAAGCTGCTGCACTCACCGATGAGCTCAGAGTACGCGGGCATGCGCGAAAGGCACGCAGTCTGTCATCGGCCCCCGCGTCGTGGCGATCGTGGACAAGCTGCAGCGCTTAGACGCAGCTGATTTGTCGAGTCCCATGAACGAGCAGGTATCGTCGCTGACATTGTCAAGCACGACCGCGCCACAACGCCATAGCCAATGTCATCATCATCACCACCAGCAGCTCCAAGGTATGGGCTCGCGAGCGCGGCACTGTGGTGGGCCGCGCCCGAGTCCCACGGAAAGAACGTGTAATCGTTCACCCCCGGTGCACTCGCCGTCAACGGAATCCGTTTGTCTTCGCTGACGCAAGCGGCGACATCACGCGCACCATCAACGCCGTGCACCACCAGCGCCGAACACCACCAGCGCCGAGCACCACCAGCGCCGTGCTCGCGTAACACCACTCAAAGACCGGAGGTGTCGGCAACACGGCTGCACGCACTGAATGCTTTCCTCCTTTGAGAAATACGCCTTCCACCATCTGGTGAGCAAGCAATCATTCTCACCCACTTCTTCAACAGACCCGCAGCAGTACGGAGGGCGTCAACAATACCCGTGCCGGTGCTAGTCGCACTTGCTCGCATTTTGCCGCACCTGTGTCGCCACACACGCTGGCTTATCAGGTTTTCTTGCGTTTCGTCATGTTCTCCACGTACTTCTGGTAGTCTTTTGTACGGAACAAGCAGCGCCTTCCCCCATTCTTTTCTTGAAGCCGTCGACCCTCTGCCCGTAGGTCAAGAAGTACGATGATTATCGTACGTCGGACCTGCCTACGGCACTGACGCTAGGTGAAAGTGGGTGGCGCTCCGACACAGCGCTCTGGGATGTTGAGCTTGTCACCTGAGCAGGAACCTTTGAAGTTCGGGCAAGCCCGCCAGCCGGATACTCATCATCGCTGCTGCTACTCGTTTGGTGCCTTGGATATTTGCAGGGCGCGACGTCGAGCGTGAGGTGCGTGGCTTCGCGCCACCGGATTACCCATGTTCACCCCTTTCAGAATAATGCGGTACTTGTGCGTGCCATGTGTCGGAGCGCTGCGGTTGTGCAGCAGTCAATCCACCAAGCAAGATCTCAAGGCGGCAAAACGCATCCTGCGTTACCTCGCCGGAACGGCGGGGTTAAAGCTGCGCACGGGAGGAGCCAACGCGCGCGTCACGCCGGCCCAAGTCCAGTCGTTCACGGATGCCGACTACGCGGCCGACAAGGCGACGCGCAAGTCGATGAGTGGGGCGGTGCTCACCGTCAACGGCATGACTGTTGGGTGGCACTGCAAGCAGCAGTCGGCCGTCGCGCTCTCGACGGCCGAAGCCGAGTTCATGTCCGCGGCCATGGGCGCGCGAGAGCTCTTCGTCCCCACGAACTCGGGCTTGACGATCCCCCGCTCACTCGTGTCTCGCACGAACTTGAGCTTCACGTCGACGTGCTTCATCGCGCTTGACGTCGCCTCGTTCGCGATCTGCTTGATCGCGGCCTGGTTGTCGATGTTCATCTTCATCGGCAACTCGGTCGCGATCCCGACCTCGTGGATGAGGTTGCGCAGGCCGAGCAGCATGGTCGCGGACCTGCTCACGAAGGCAGTTCCGGCGCCGCGGCTGCAGGAACTGCGTGAGGCAATCGGCCTCGTGTGACCCGGAAGGCCCTGGAAGGAGTGTTGGAAAGGGCACCCATCGGGGCGCATCCAGCAGTGCCTCCCTGGGGCACAGAGTAGGGAGATGGGCTATGAGTAGCCAGTGTGTTGTTTGGACGCGGCTGCGCCGAGGGACAAAGGTCCGCGCAGACTGCAGGGGGGAACCCGAGTGGTGAGGCCCTCTAATAGATGTTCTAAGTCCGAAATCCGCTTCCCTTTGCACACATCTGACCAACAGGTTATGAGCCCAAGTGGGCAGGAAGAAGACGCGACCGCAGCGTACGTGCGGCGCGCGCTAGAAGCTTCGAGGGCTAGGCGAGCTCGCGGGTCACCGACCCCGAGCAGTCGCCGGACGTCCCTAGGAGGTGGGGATTCATCGGAGACGGCGCTTGTCCTCGCCGCTCTGATGGAGCGGATGGAGAGCATGGAGACGGCGATCACCCGCGGGCTTCGCGCCGCCTCTCATGCTTCCGCGCCGGCCTTGCCGGCGCCGGTCGACCAACCGGTGGCACCGGTACTGGTGCTGCCGGGGGACCGACCACAACCCGATCTGGTCGTCCAGTCGCTGCGGCCGATGGAGGTCGAGGACCTCGACACGTCGATCGATCGGTTCGGGACCGGGTCGCGCATGTGGAACGTGTCGCTGCGGACCCGCGAGCGCCAGTTCAACCTCGAGCGCCAGGGGCACTACGAGGAGTTTGCTCAAGCTCAACAGATGCCGCGGGGTGAGGCCGAGGCCCACGCTCGCGAGCGTGCCCAGCATCTCCAAGAGTACGCCGCTGCCCAGCAGCAGCCCCAAGGCCAGGCCCAGGAGCTCCAGACGATGGCGGCGCTGCAGGCGCAGCACAAGGAAGCGCTCGAGGCTCAAGCTCGCGAGCAAGAACTCAAGCAGGCACAGTTCCAAGCCCAGCAGCTCCACGAGCGCGAGGAACTGCGGCGCCAGCACGAGGCCCAGCTGAAGGACCTGCGTGAGCGGGAGGAAGCCGTGCTGCGTCAACAGGCCGCGCTCGCGAGCGCGGCGAGGCGCAACGCCGAGCACGAAGAGGCGTTGCGGCGCCAGGCCAGTGCTGTGGGGAAAGTCGAGCGGGCGGCGCAGAGCGAAGCTCGCCGCGCTCGACTGACGGAGGCCGAGGTTGAAGCAAGAGTTCGCGAGGCGTACGCACGCGGAGAGCGTGACGCGATGGCCCGAGCTGCCGCAGCTCCTTCCCCGGGACCGGTGGGACAGCCGACGGCGCCGAGACCGCCGAACCCGTCGGACCCAGCGGGGCCACCGCCGGGACCACCACCAGGACCACCACCAGGACCACCACCAGGGCCACCACCAGGGCCACCGCCGAGACCAGCGAGTGCGGATCGCGGCAGTGCGTCGGCGCGCGGAGCGCTGGGTGTTCCCCTCTCGAAAGAGGCAGGGCTTCAGGTGACCAAGTTTGACGGGAGCGAGACGTACCGCGGGCTGGGTGCCGGATTCAAGTTCTGGCGATCACGGTTCTGCCGCGCGCTGCATTTTGCGATGCTAGCCACAGGCTTTGAGTGGTCACAGGAATACCAAGTCGAACGCCTGGGTTTCTACCTGCGTGGGAAAGCATCCAACTACTACATGGGTCAGGTGGAGAGTTGGCTCGCGACGTGCAGAGAGTCCAACATCAAGAACGTGCTAGAGTACGCGCTCGATCAGATGGAGGCAGTGTTCCAACTGGACTTCACATCCACGCAGGTGTCGGATCTGTTCAGCGCGCGTAAGGCCGGGAACGTCACGTGGGGGGACCACTTTCTCTACTTGGTGGCGGTGTGCCGCACCACGAACTCGCCCGAGGCGATGATCCTCGAGAGCCTCATCGAGCATGCGGGCGACGAGATGAAGGTGCTGCTCCACGGCCAGCGCGAGAAGAACCGTGTGGACTACATGAATCACGCGCGCGAGCTCGCGATTTGGGCGCAGACGTATGAGGACAAGAAGTCGAAGGTCAAGGGCGCAGGGAAGCTCGTGAACGCGGTCCAGGCGACGGAGAAGCGGACCTGCCACGCCTGCGGGGTGCAGGGTCATCTCGCCGCTAAGTGCCCGAACAAGGAGTCCGTTGAGGCGGTCCAGGGCGGGGCCGGCAAGAAGGGCAAGGGCAAGAACGTGAAGTTTGCGTTGGCGGCTAGCTACGGCGTGGGCGTCGAGCCGGACGACGGGATCCTGGACAGCGGTGCGAGCGTGCATCTGGTCCGTGACCCCTCGACGCTGCAGGACGCCGAGCCGTGTGAAGACCCGAACGGTTGCACGTTGCCGAACGGGGCGACGCTCAGGACGACCTTGCGTGGGACCGCAATCTTGACGGTGCTGGTCGACGGCGAGTACCATGACGTGACGCTTGCAGGCGCGTGTTACGCGCCGGAGCTCGCGCTGAACCTGATCTCGCTGGGCACGTTGCTGGACGACGGGTGGTCGCTCGAGGTTGTGGACCGCCGTTACACGCTGATGAAGGAGGGTGAGAAGGTTCTGCACGTGGACATCATCAACCGGGTACTGGTCGCCGACTGCGGCAAGCGCGAGCGACGCGATCCTGAGGCGGGCGAGGTCGTGCTCAGCGCAGTGTCGGCCGAGGACCGAGAGGATCGTGACGACGACGTGGTCGAAGCGACATTGATGGAGCTACATCGTCGCTCGGGGCACGTCGCGTATGACACGATCGAGCGGTTGGCCAAGGACCCGCGGTCCAAGATCCGGCTGACCGACACCAGGCGCGAGAACTGCTTGACCTGTGCGGAGGGCAAGCAGAACAAGGCACCGCAGCCGAAGCAAGACTCGGGCAAGAACGCGCCGACCGACACCGTGGGCGCCGTGATCTGTAGCGACCTGAAAGGTCCGATCACGCCGCTCGACCGCCCGGCACAACCGGTACCTCGTGAACTTCGTGGACTTCAAGACGAACTTCGTGCGCGTGTTCCTGGCGAGGACCAAAGACGAACCGGCGAAAAAGTTTGAGCATTTCCTGACGTGGTTCGAGCGGCGGTTCAACGTTCGAGTCATGGTGCTTAGGACGGACGGTGGCGGCGAGTACCGCAACGTCGACCTTTTCTGCAGACAGATCGGCGTCGCGCGGCAGGTCACCGAGGCCGACAACCAGGCAGCGAACGGAAAGGCCGAGCGTATGCATCGCACGATAATGAACCTCGTGCGGTGCATGTTGTTCGGGTGCGGGCTGCCGTTGCACTTCTGGGGCGATGCAGCTGAGTACGCAGCGTACGTCCTCAACCGCATGCCGACGCGCGCCAACCCGAAGCGGGCGTCGCCGATCGAGATGCTGACCGGCGAGGTCGCGAGCCTGGTGGACATCATCGTGTTCGGCTCCCCGTGCACCGTGTACCAGCACGTGAAGAAGAACCCGCTGAAGAAGCGCGCCGCGCCGGGCATCATCGTGGGCAAAAGTGAGGAGACGAAGGGGTACCGAGTCTACATCCCCAGCCAGCAGGTCGTGAGGACAACCCGCCACGTCGACAAGATCGAGACCTTGTCGGACAGGGCGAACGAGCAGCTGCAGCGTACGCTGCAGTCCGAGTCAGAAGCCGAGCTCGCGGAGCTTGCGGCAGAGCGCGAACGTGCCCGCGGGCGAGCGTCCGCGCAAGGAGACACGGCGGTTGTGGCCACCGAAGGAGAGACTGACGCGCCGCGGCGGTCAGGACGAGACAAGGAACAGCAGCGCGCCGAGGCGGCTGCGACCGAGTCGGCGACCGAAGGAGAGACCCCGGTGCGCCGATCGCGACGAGCGAAGAAGAAGTCTGCCAGGCGTGCTGAAGCGGACGAAGCCGCGGCCGCGACGACGCGTCGGCGCGGCCCGCCGGTCATTGCTGCGGCAGTGAAGGAGGACGCGTTCACACGGGTGCTGGCGATGGCGGCCTTGGGTGCGGGGGCGGCGGAGTTTGCGAACTTGCCCGACCCCAAGACCTACGCCGAGTCGGTGCGGAGTCCGGACCGAGATCTGTGGGCTGCCGCACGGCAGGACGAGCTCTCGTCGCTGCGCGATAACGGCACGTGGAATGTTGTCAAGAAAGAGAAGGGCATGCATTTGCTGCGCAGCAAGTGGGTCCTCAAGAAAAAAACGAACGGGCGATGGTGCGATTGAACGCTACAAGGCGAGATTGGTCGCGGGCGGCGACGGACAAGTCGCCGGCGTCGAGTACACGCTGACGTTCTCAGCTGTGCTCGACATGACGAGTGGCAAGGTCATCCTCGCTGTGGCGCTGCTGTGGGCGGTACCCGCTCGGCACTTCGACGTGCCGAGCGCGTACGTAAAGGCCAGCAAGGAACAGGACATCGAGATCTACATGAAGATCCCCGAGGGGATGGTGTTCACGCCAGAGGAGCTCGCGCAGCTGGGCGTGACCGACGCGAGCGAGCTCGCGCTTCAGCTCGAGAAGAGCCTCTACGGCTTGAAACAGGCAGGACGTCTGTGGAACAAGTTGCTGCACGACACTTTGCTCAAGATCGGTTTCACCCAGTGCATCACGGACGCGTGCGTGTACTACAGGCAGTCCGGTCGCGGCACGGTCCTCGTAGGAACGTACGTGGACGACCTCCTTGCGACGGCCACGGACAACGTGCTGCTGGACGAGTTCCACAAGGACATGGCCGAGCTCGAGCTCAAGGACCTCGGTGCGGTCGAGAACTTTTTGGGGAAGCGGATCCAGTTCGACCCGGACCGCGGATACCTGATCGACCAAGAGCAGTTCGTGCTCGACCTCCTCGCGAAGAACGGCCTCGAGAAGGCCAACGCCGTGCGGTTGCCGGTCGACGAGTCGATCGCGGCAGCCGCGACGGGAGGAGACGAGCTGCTGCCGGCAAAGGGCGCCGGCACGACCGAGGCACCAACAGTGAGAAGCTTTCAGTCGCTCGTTGGCAGTCTGTTGTGGGTGACGAGGTGCACGCGGCCGGACATTGCGTTTGCCGTGCACCGCGCCACTCGCCGCAGCCACGCGCCGACGGTGCAAGATCTCAAGGCGGCAAAACGCATCCTGCGTTACCTCGCCGGAACGGCGGGGTTAAAGCTGCGCACGGGAGGAGCCAACGCGCGCGTCACGCCGGCCCAAGTCCAGTCGTTCACGGATGCCGACTACGCGGCCGACAAGGCGACGCGCAAGTCGATGAGTGGGGCGGTGCTCACCGTCAACGGCATGACTGTTGGGTGGCACTGCAAGCAGCAGTCGGCCGTCGCGCTCTCGACGGCCGAAGCCGAGTTCATGTCCGCGGCCATGGGCGCGCGAGAGCTCTTCGTCCCCACGAACTCGGGCTTGACGATCCCCCGCTCACTCGTGTCTCGCACGAACTTGAGCTTCACGTCGACGTGCTTCATCGCGCTTGACGTCGCCTCGTTCGCGATCTGCTTGATCGCGGCCTGGTTGTCGATGTTCATCTTCATCGGCAACTCGGTCGCGATCCCGACCTCGTGGATGAGGTTGCGCAGGCCGAGCAGCATGGTCGCGGACCTGCTCACGAAGGCAGTTCCGGCGCCGCGGCTGCAGGAACTGCGTGAGGCAATCGGCCTCGTGTGACCCGGAAGGCCCTGGAAGGAGTGTTGGAAAGGGCACCCATCGGGGCGCATCCAGCAGTGCCTCCCTGGGGCACAGAGTAGGGAGATGGGCTATGAGTAGCCAGTGTGTTGTTTGGACGCGGCTGCGCCGAGGGACAAAGGTCCGCGCAGACTGCAGGGGGGAACCCGAGTGGTGAGGCCCTCTAATAGATGTTCTAAGTCCGAAATCCGCTTCCCTTTGCACACATCTGACCAACAAGATGCTGTTTCGATTTGTTTTTTGAGCACCGATGCGAAATGCCCACTTTCGGACTGGAACATTAGATAACCATGCTAAAATCAGTAACCATGACCCACCGTATTCTGATAAAGTCTGCCGACCTGAACCTCCGCTTTTGTGATGTTGACGTAATAGTAGAACCCTTTCGCTGCAAACAGCCCTCAAGAACTTCCGAGCAGCTCACCCCAATACAGTACCACGATGCGGACGGTGACGCCGCGACGCGCGCTGCTCGCGCTCGGCGTGCTCGTCGTGCTGCGCAAGGGAGCGCAGGGACTGCGCGACCTGCTCGCCTCCTGGGCCGCGGCGAAAGGAGCATCGGCGGCGGCGGCGACCGCACCGCCGTGGCGGCTGTTTAGCGCGTTCCTCGCCGACTTGCGCGCCGACAAAGTCGCCAAAGTGCTGCTCGCGAGTGAGTTCGTCTTTGTGCAGGGCAAGCCGGGCACCGAGAGCTACAAGTACGTGTCCCCACGCCCACATTGCTGGTTCATACCCCGCGCGCGCGACGCGACTCATGTCGCCGGGTTGGTTTTGTGCTGCCTCACAGAGTGCTTGTTCCGCCGCGCACCGAGCACACGTACATCCTCGATGCCCTCGTCCGCGCCGGGGTCGAGTTCGGCACGATGCGGCCGCCCGCGACGCGGCGCATCTTCCCGATCCTCATGACTCTGATTCCGTTCATGTACGCATGCGTTGTTTGTCGTCGGTTGGTTAAAGCGAGAAGCAGGCTGTACTCATTTGCGCATGGTGATTCACTGGCGCAGCTACCTGGGCTTGACGTACCGCATGCTGCGC
>JAMFLM010000021.1:0-20879 GCA_027475705.1 Pythium catenulatum
GCCCCCCTTCCCCCACACCGACAGCGAGACCCAAAGCGAAAACACGCGCCATAAGCAACAAGACCGCGCTCTTTTACGACTGGATCACCAGCAGCAGCAAGCCCCTGCGACGGGAAGCTCCCGGACGTCGATCATGGGGTGCTCGAGCCGTCAGAAGAAGCCCTAGAAGGAGTAACTACAGAGAAACGAAGGCGCGGCCAGAGAGAGAATAAGTGGTCGAACAAGCGACGAGCGTTAGACGGAAAGGCAAAGAGTGGCGGCCTTTCGAGTCTCGATTGCTTCCAAGGTTTCTGCGGCCACAGAAGGGAGTATTTTCCACTGGCTTACCCATCGAAACTACGTTGGATTTCAACTCGATGGAAACCCCAACTGATCTCTTTAAGGCTTTTAACGTTAGTGAAGCGTTTAATCATTGGCTTGCACACGTCCCTCCACTCGATCGGCACTCGGTGCTCGATACTTGTCCCGGAATATTGGGCACCCGAGAGAAGCGAGTGGTGTCGACTGCGGTGGCAATCGCTTGCCGTATGTGCGAGCTACTGTGCGCCTACGGGTAGAAGCTCGTGAGGAGCCTGCGAAACACGCACCGGCCGCGTCACGGTCTCGGATTTCACGCGCAGCTCGAGGACTGAGACCTGCTCGAGTGCTTGTGGGGGTACATATTCGCGCTTTTGGGGAGCCCATCCGAAAAAGGGCGTGACCATGATGTACGAGAGACGGGCACGGTCGCTCAGAGCGGAATGTGAGCAGCACATATCAATCAACTACACTGATAGAGGTGCAATAATCGTTGGCGTGTACGCACGCACTCAGGTCTGTCATTTAGAGACATCATGCTGTGCGTCGTCGTGATCATCACGGTGCTCCAAAAATACTGTAGGTCCGACGTCGTACCTACAATACCGACTTCGTTTGTATATAAGAGACGCCGCATATAAATGACACCTCCCTCGTAGCCAATCCCATCGCGTGATTCAGAGAACCACGCTTCTTCGTTTATAAAAGACAGATAAAATTTAACAGTCCTTTGCTGGTCACTCAAAAAGAAGTCGGCCATAAGCGGTGGGCCACGCAAGAAGCGCGAGGCCACGAGCGTCACGCAGAAGCTGCGCGTGCTTAAGCACTGGGAGAGGTGCGGTGACATCAAGGCGACGATGTCGGTGTTCTACTGCTCCCTCCATTGAAACCCATACGAGAGCGAAAGGGTACAGATCTATTCTTGGCGATCGAGTCGCGACAAACTAGTAGCTGCCTCGAAGAAACCAGGAAGGAGCAACAAGAAAAAGAATCGCCCGAACGGAGTGCGAACCGCCCTCTCCGCCGCGCTCGAGGATAAGATCGTACGGTGGGTGAACGTCGTGCGCGGGGAGGGCGTTCCAATCTCCAACCAGCTCTTTGTTGGTATGCGATGGAGATCGCCGAGGAGGCCAGCATCACGGGCTTCTCCGCGTCGGTGACATGGCAGAAACGATTTCTTAAGCGACATCGTCTCTACATGCGCGCACGCACACGACAGGGCCAGATCCGGTCCGAGGATGCGGCCGCGCGCACAGAGATCTTCGGGACAAGATGCTCGAGCTAGGTGTCTCAGATGTCCACAACGCAGACCAAAGGGGTACTATTTCTTCTTCTTCTGTTTGAATTCACGTCAGCTGATGCAAACTGTTCCGTGTTTTGCCATCCGTGTTTTTTTTAATCTCTACCTAGAAAAATGTGGAGTCTTCTGGTTCGAAAACTGACTGGGCGCGCTGTTCCGGCAAGGAGAAGCAGCACCGAACGGTCATTCCGTTAGCGGATTTAAACGGCAACAAGCACGACCCCATGGTCGTCACCGCGTTAGCCCCGTCAAAGTTGCTGCATGTTGCTGTCGAGAACATCGTGGAGCTCCAAGACTTTGGTCGGCATGTGTGGAAGCGGATCGCGCCGTTCCAAGAGGTCACAAAGCTACGCATTAACGCCAACGCCACAGGCTGGTGGAACGAGTTTACTCACCGCAACTTTATACTAGAGCATTCCGAGAGCCGCGAGAACATGGAGAAGCCCGTCCTGTTGCTCCTGGACGAGTTTAGTGGGCATTAGACCGACGCGACCATGGCGTACGCGGCATCGATCAACGTGCATTTGATGCCCGTACCACCTGGTCTCACGTCGGTCTGCCAGCAGACGTGTCGTGGATGCGTCCATTCAAGGACTACATCCGACACGAGTGGGTTTCGTTCCTGCGTGCCCAGGTCAACGAACACGTCAGGCTCCGACAAGAAGTTGAGACGGCACGGTTCAAGATTAAGTCTCCGAAGGACAATGACATGTATAAGTGGATCCGCTCCACGTGGGACAAGATGGCGCCTACGACCAATCAGGCCGGGTACAAGCGCACCGGAATCGTCGACGCGACCGACGTCATTGAAGCCCGACAAGATCACATCGACACTGAGATAGGAGAGTTCCACGAGGCCGTAGAGTTTGATAACTGAAAATATATGACGTGTAGTTTTCAATCTGTTTTGGTAATCTAAGATTATATCAACACCAGTTTGTGGATAGGGTTTCTGCAGATTGGTGTCACTTATAAAGAAACAAAGTCGGTGTAAAGATACAGAAACCCTACAGCATCGAATATCACAAAGCATAGAATGTGTCCCTTGGTAGCCGGTTGACATGCCGGTGCAGTCGCATTGGTCCAAAATAACTCATCCTGCCCCAAGGTGAACATGCCAGATGTGCTCTTCAATGCAGAGCGCTTGGACGCTCCAAAAGACTCACGCCGCGCATCTCTGCGCGAAAGCGCATCCAGGCACGCGAGCTTTGACGTGGGCTCGCGCGATGGGCGCCAGAGCGCGATCGTGCTCGAGGAGATGGCGTGCGCCTTCTCGATGTGCCGTCTTCCCCACGCGCGCGAGCATCGCGACCAAGACCGGTCGCGTAGGCGTCGGCGATCAACTCCCGTCCATCAGCGTCCAAGGTTTTGACTCGGACTTGCTTGTGCGTGAGTCGGGGTGGAGCTCTTGCTGCACGAGCACCTGCCACGCCCACGTCTGCGCGATGTCCTGCACGTCCCGTTTCGCGCACCGCTGATAGCGCGACTCGATCGCCGAGCGCAGGCTCTCATCTGTAACTCAATTGATGGCGTCCCCATACGCGCGGATTATTGGCCCCCGTGGGCGACGACATGAAAGCGATCATGATCGACAATGGCTCGCGCGTCTTCAAGACTGGGTACGCCGGCGAGGACACACCACCAGCCGTGTTCTCGAGCTGCACGGGCAGCGTCAAGAACCCCGAGTGGCTCACGGTGCAGGCCATGCCGACGCTCAGGGCCGCTGAATGCTGAGCTCCGCGACTGCGAGGCGTTCGTGGGCAACGAACAGAATGCCAGCAGCTCCGCGACTTTCTCGAGATCGTGCATCCAATCAACTTGTGCGACGTCGAGACAGCCATTTTTGTTTCACTTGAGTCAGAGAGTGGGTCTAAATAACCACTTCATGGTTGTTACACCTTTACTATGGAAATTCGAGTATACAATTTCTTGTATAAAAAAGCTGCAACGAAAGGGTTTACGAGTTCGATGTGAAAACCGAACTCGTAACCGTCATGCTCTCCGAGGAGCTGACGAACGACACGGCCGGTTGTACGACAGCATGCCAACGACAATTGATTTCATAGGTCGAATAAATGTACTTGATTTCATAGGTCGAATAAATGTACGTGTTCGCACAGTCCACCACAGATGTAGATCCTGTTGCAGAAATCTGTGGTTTTTACGGGGGGGGGGGGGGGGGGGATGTCCGGCAGACGGCCCAGGGAAAACGAACTGCAAACCCATGATCTGCGCCCTCATAGCAGACCACGACGGGGGTGGGTTGTGTGTTCTCGCTCTTTCCTTTTGTGCACGGAGTGGAGTCTCTGACCTTCCGCTGATGTGGGACGCTTGGGCGTGCCGCTCGTTTAACAATGTGATCGGTGGGTAATCCATCAGCAGCTCCTCGTGGTAATCCACTGCATCACCCGTGCAAAAGTGGACAGTGGCCTGGCAGCGCAGAATTTCTTGTCGTATGTGAGTATGATGGGTCTACGAGTCAGTTGGGTGGACCGACCACTAAAGGCTAAACCGTGTGCCGGTCGGTGCTCGAGCCGTTGTCTGATTCTGATGTGCGGGGGCTGGGGCGAGAAGCAAGATACCAGTAATAAGGCTCCCGACCACCAGGTTTGTGCTGTTACCGACGCGTGTGTTTTTCCCAAGGATGCTGTTGAGGTCGATATCGATGAACTGTGTTGCGTGTTCCCTGACTGTGCGGGCGTGGTGCACAAATGTTATCGTCAACTACTACAACTGCTCTGCCATAACACATGTTGCCTCTTTGTCGGAAGGCATTTCACCGTAGCGATGGTGGCGGGATCTACGCTCAGGTCGCGACTGCAGCGCGTCAGTGTCTTCGAACACTCGAGACTCGCTTCACGCGCGCCGTCGGGGTGTATACGTGCAAGGGGTATTCCTAACGCGGCCATGTGTAGTGACCCATGTAATGCAGAATTTTTGGCGAGAGGGTTTTGGATGTTCTCTTGGCCGCGACCCGCCACTCGAACTCGGGGTAACAACCTGCACATTCAGATTGTTTCGCCTCCAAAGGTTGAAGCGCAAGGCGCTCGCGGATACTCTAGTGGCGCTCGCGCTTGTATCGAGCCGACAGCGTTGGAACGCAGTGTCAGAAGAGGGTCGCCTGGACTATGACGTGCCTATGCAGAGACTGTCCTTAGAGGGTTAGTTTGAGGGATTATATCGCTGGATTTAGCTACTCAGCATTCTACGATGTGAAGGACGAAGTCCTACTAGCAATCTAGTCGGTGCCTGAGCCATCGATCAACCTTCCATTCAACTCGAAGGCGCTTGTGCTGCTCTGTTCGCTGGTTGTTGAAGAGTGCCGCGACGTTACGGCGTTTTGGTCCTACATTAGAGGTGCTGAACTCGAACTTCTTTTTTCGTTTCTTTCGCGACGTCGAGCTTTCTTTGTGTGCGCTGCAGCGGCGACGCAAGCGTAGGACCTCTTCGCCTCCGAACTGAGTGTCCTTGAGCCAGCCGACTTCCCGCCAGTCTTATAATTGATTAAAGCTGTAGTAGGAGTACTGGAGAAATCACTTCAATGCAGCCGACTTCGACTCAGTGGTACTCCATAACCTCTCGAGGTATCGAGTGTAACTTGCAAACACCGACAGCACGATCTTCACTGACGCATCTGCTGGAGGTACCGTCCGTTGCTCAAACACCCAAATGTTTCGTGTACGCCAGACGTGGTGTAACACCACACTGTGCAACACCGTCCAGACGATCTTGACACACTCGAGGTAGTCGCTTTGCAGTCGAAGTCGGTCTTTAGGCAAACCCAACAACAATTACTTTTATCCAAGAGCAAGTCGTGTGACACCTCCCCAGCTGGGTTAGAGTATCCGCCAGATGATGTCCGCTCGCCCACAACTGAAAACAAGTGCCTTCCGTCTCGAAACCGTTGCAACCGGGGACTCACAGCACAACGCACAGGGTGTTATATCGTGGACTGCTGTGAGCAAGCACCGACGGCAAGTCAGAAAAACTCGAGGCAACGGCGTCTTCGCTTTGTACATGAGCAAGAACTGTCTCACTGGGCGTGGCTTGCATGCGTCTGGGATCTTGCTTGTCACTTGTCACAGTTGCATGGCTGCCAAAAACAGCTGGCTTCCACACTCGACAGCACCCACCAAGGATGGATAAAGCCACAGCTTTCTGAGTGAAACCAATAAAGCGCACTGGTGATTGATAAACCCAATGGTGATTGACGCCAATTGACACCACTGTTAGAGACAGCTTAGTTCTTTACCAAACGCACAGATACATGATAACTCACTTCGAAGTGCAACACCACGTATATAGAAAGTGAAAAGCACGACATGCACGACAACAACAAGCCCCGAGCCTTCAAACTTGGCGCGACTGGGTAGGGGAGGAGAGCTCACGGAGGCTGATGCACCTCGCACGGATCTCACTAGGATGGTACTGGCAATAGCTCGGATCAATGCAATTAAGAATCTCCTCCGTGTCGGGATCGGGAATGGGCTCTTCTGGTTAAAGACCTTAGCAAGTAGCTCGTCCCAAAAGCCCAACGTGTTCGTGATGGACTCCACCACAGACGACTCGTTCTCTTCAGACTCGGCTACCACGGCCCACTCGTCTTCGTCGTTGGAGTCCGTATCGACAACCAACTCCGTCGTGGTCGTTTCTTGCAAGATCGCATCGCCATCGGCGATGATAAGCTGTAAGCGATGAGTCGGGTCGACGATCCGGTTGAACACGGCGCCTTTTGTCTTCTTGCAATCAGCGAGACGCACTTTCTTGCGCATGGACTGGGTGTGGCACGCCTTCTCTGAGTCGATGCCACAGTGCACTTCTACATGAATGGGGCCAAGCTCACTAAAGAGCCGCTCTCAAGTGGCTGTGTTCTCCGCGATGGATAGTACGTGAATCGTTCCACAATCTGAGACGTACTTGCTCAAAAGGTGTGTACGGTCTTGGTTTTATTGTGCGCCGTGAGGTGTAGTGTGTCAGCTTCCACAGTGACGTCACGATGTTGTCGTCGGCGACGAAATCGATGGGTTGCACCGGGTGGAGCGCCATGATGATGGACAGCACCGTGATGATCGGGATGAGTCGCGCCAGCCCCGTCGCATGATGACGCCGGCGGGCGCCGGCACCAACAAAACCAAGCTCGCGCCGCTCGCCTGCGCGGCGAACTCAACAGCATCGTGGCCGACCGAGTGCGGCCGGCCACACCGACGAACTCGAGGATCGTCGCGCCATCGGCGACGACAAGTCGCGCCTCGATGGCCAGCGCTGCGTCAACGGCGCCTCGCGTGTTGACGCGCGCGGCTGCGCGACTTCGAGCGCGCAATCACTGAGCGGGGTGCTCGCCTTCACCAAGACCTGGTGAGCCTGTAGGACTGCATGTGCAGGATCTGGTAAAGTGCACCATAGGCGGGTGCCCTTGGACAGAAACCCAAGAGGGCATCCAAAAACCAAAACCGGCAAACAATACATTCCACAGTTTGCCCCCGCCAACACAATCGCGTCAGGTGTTGACCTTGAACACGAAGACCCGCACCAACCGAACCAGCACCTCGACAACGAACCCGCGCTTCCTCAACACCGCGCGACTCACGTAGACCACGACGCCGAAGTATACAACTGGTAGCGCTTGTTGGTCTCTGGGAGCAGGGACTGGCGGTGTAAGAACCCCAGCGGTGGCCACACTCGACCGACTGCAGAGGGCTCGACTGCGACCACATACCGACGATGTCGACGAGAAGAATTACACCCATTCAAGTGGACAAGGAGTACGACGCTGGTCGCATCGCTGAACAGAGCGCCATGTCGACGCTCGCGCGGATGGCCGAGGTCATGGCCGCGCAACAACATGAGATGATCAGTCTGTTCCAGTACCAGCAGCAAGTCCTGGAGAAGATGACAACCGCGCAGCCGCAGAAGAAGCGCATCGAGGGCATCTCGATGCCGTCGTACCATTGCAAGATGGGCGAGTCACTCTCATCGCCATGGTCGCGTCCAACCTGAAGGGCGAAGCTGCGGTTTGGTCCACGTTCCACGAAGGCGAGTTCCAGACCTCGGATACTCTCGCCGCGGCGCTCCAAGCCAAGTTCTTCGTTCCGGCGGACCTGCCGGAGCGTCCTCGCACTGAGCTGGCCGAGCTGAAGCAGATCCCTTGTGACAACCTCGAGGCCTACATCGCGAGGTTTCGCCATATCATCTGTCAAGTTCGGGACATGAGTGAGATGGACGAGATCACTTGGTTCGAGAGAGGAAGTCGCCTACCGTCGGTGCGCAATCTTGTCGAAGGCGATCTCCGTCGCTTTGGAATATGAACGCGCCCACCCGAACGGTAACCATTACGGTGATGAGACACGCTAGCTCGAGAGTGTGTCGCAAATACTGCCGAACCAATGGAAATCGACAACGTGAGCGTGCAGCACCTATCACGAGACGAGTGTCGTCGCCGCAACCTCTGCCTCCGGTGCAAGCGGCCCGGCCATCGCATGAACCAGTGCCACGCTCGAGCGCAGTCGCAGCGTCATGTTCGCCTGGATCGCGGGCGTGGGCGCCGCACGATCAATGCGGTTGAGATCGCGTCGGCGTCGAGTCCTGCACAGACCGAACCCATGACGTTCACAGGCTACGAGATCAACATGGTCAAGGTGAACCTGCCGTCGAGGACGGAGCATCACTTGATCCGCAAGTTCGTTGTCGTGAACGACCAAGTGCTCGTCGCTCTCGCCAACTCTGGCGCGAACCACAACTTGATTTTCACGACGCGACGAGCCGCCGTAGCACAGCGAAAGACCACGATCGAACTAAATGCAGCCGAACTGCGCGCGACATCGGTGCGCCTTGCTCCACGAGTTCGAGAGGCGTTCGCGGCGGGCTACGCTGCGGACCCGGAGTACCGTGGGCTAGTGGAAGGGCACACCGGGACGACGACTGCCGGTGAGGTGTACCGGCACGAAGGGCTCGTGTTCTAGAAGACCGACAGTGACGTGCATCCGCTGTGTGTTCCCGACGACTACACCATGCATACCTCGGTACTCACCGAGTTTCACGCTGACTCAGGCCACCCCAGAGTGCCACGAACGCTGGCCAGGATACGGCAATGGTACTACTGGAAGGAACTCGAGCAGGATGTCAGAGACTAAGTGTAGAGTTGCATCACCTGTAACAAGTTCAAAGTGTCGAGGTCACGGAAGAAAGAAAAGGTGCTACCGCTCGACGTACCCGACGAGTGCTGGCAACACGTTGGGCTGTGCTGCTGGTATCCTTTTTTGTGTGGAGAATCTGACCGGATCAGGCGCTGGTTCCTTGATCCAGTCAGTAATTTTCTGGCGAAGGGTCGAAAATGGCCAGGAGAAGATCAATGTATATCGTGTAAATTACGGTTGATGGACAAACAGTCGTATTTCACTTGCAACACTGGAGGGGACATGGAGATTTGCACCACCTTTGAAACATCGAGAAACCACCCTTTGGGAAAAGATCAATGTTCCAGATGGGCAGCGCTACGTTCGTGCCAACACGCCGTCGGCATGAGCCTCGCGTACTAAAGGAAACTAGAATCTGGCTGTCGGCGTGCTGGGACCCATTCCGGCAGAGCGACCTGCAGCGTGGACCCCGAGTTGCTACGGTGCGCCACGCGCGACCTCCGCAATCACCCCCTCCGGGGAGGGGGGGGGGGTCCCTGCCGCCTCCGGTCGCTGAACGCCTCTTTGTTCCCAATTCATGCGAATGTGTTGTTGTTGTTGACAGTGATGTGGTGAACCACCCTGCAGTGTTGAATATTGATATCAAGCCATCGTGACAAACAGTATGTAGGCTGGGCGGGCGAGTCTATCCGCGCACAGAGCAAAGCTTTCGTACTTACTGGGAAACATAAAGTAAAACATCCAGACATTATCTGATACATATTCTGTTCGGTACCGGTGACCCGGTCAGATTCTGCACCAAAAAAAACTTCTTCGTTGCTGCCATCGACTGCTGCTCCTTCGACCGACCAGATATTCATCGACAGCTTCTCAAGAGGAACAGTCGCGCGACGCGGCAGTGCGTGGTGCGTCATTTGTTTTGCCTTCGCCATCAGACACGGAACGCATTCGTAATCATTCAGGTTGCGCGTGCTGATGTTTAGTCCGACTACGGCGTTTTGGGAACGCATCATCGCCAGCGCGTCGGTCCTCGCGTGACAGAAGCGCTGGTGCAGTACGACAGGGTCAACATCTTCACCGCCTTGAGCGTGGCTGACGGCGGCCAACGTGCTCGACTTCATTACCTTCTTGCCGTGCAGTCGGTAGAGTCCCTGAGTCTTGACAAATCGGAGCTGCACGTGCGGCTTGACCGCGTAGCCAAGATGTTGGTTCGCAGAAAAGCGAATATCGAAACCGGCACGCTGCAGGTAATCCATGGAGATAATGTTCAGTTGGAGGTTGGGAGAGTAGAACGTCTTCAAGCAGCCTCTCTTCCACTCTTCCGCTGACCTCGTTCTTGATCAGCATGGGCACCTTGCCGATCTTCGTCACGACCTCTCGGCTTCCATTCGCCATGAAGAGTGTGTGCGGCTCCATGTCCTCGAGCACCTCGAACGCGTTGATGTCGGAGCAAACGTTCACCAGTCCAGGCACCAAGAGGTGTCATCGGGCGCCTGGCCTTCAGCAATCACCGAGAGTAACACGCCATTGAGCAGCGAGCGCGAGTCGCTCCTGCGCAGCCCCCGTGCTTACCATACGGCGACTGTCCTGGTCTTGGCGCGCAGCCGAACAGTTGGCCTTGACGTGGCCATGGCGACCACAATTCCCGCAGGGTCCACGGCAGTCGGCTGCCAGATGGTCTCACTTGTTGGGATTGCCGCAGCGGGCGCGGTTGTCGCGACTCTGCGAGCGGCGCTTGTTTCCTTGACGGGGTCCGTCGTGTCGCTGACGGTTGCTATCATGCGGTTGATGACGAGCAGCACTGTTGCTTCGAGACACCGACCAATCGCGAGCACGTTGCGTAGGTTACGCTGGTTACTGCTACGGGAGTCACGCGCTCGAACACCGAATCGCCTGCCGTTGGCAATCTCAATGCCGTCGCAGGCCAGCAGTAGGTTCTTGGCTGCCGAGAGACTGTGCAGCGACTCGCCCTGTGCCTGCAATTGCGTGTCTTCGTTGCTCACGTCCGGGATAATGTCGATGGCGTTCGTCAGCATGATGCGGATCAGCTAGTGGTCCGCAACATCGGACTGAGTGCGACGAATGTCGAGCTGGAGACGTTCCAAGTCCTTGATGTACTCCTCCGCGGTCTCGTCCATGCGTAGCTTGCGGGTGAAGAGCTCGCCGCGAAGCGTGACTGGGTTCGTCGGTTGGCGCTTTGCGCAGCGGTCCTTCAGAGCCCGCCACAGACCGGGGACGTCGTTGTTGGCGACAAAGTCGTTGAATGGCCGAATGACCTCGCGCGTGCACGTGTGCACTATTTGGAACATGGCCTTGTTGCGTCTCTCCACGAAACACTTCCGCTGAGCGTCGTTACGGCAGTCCTCGAGACGCTTGTATCCGTTGATCGAATCCGTGCACGTGGAACAGCGTAAAGCTCTCCGTCTGCCAATCCTCGAAATCATCCTCGCCGACAAGCTTCTCGATGTTGTTCAGTGAGATACTCAACTGCGTGAGCATGGGAAGGCGGGGGGGGGGGAGCAAAGCGATACGAGGGCTCGCCGTCGTTCCGTTCGTCGAAGGCGGTGGCTGGTGGCGGCAGAGTGTTCTGCGCCTGCGAGGGGAGATTCTGACTGAGTGGGCTTGTGAGGTGTTGGAGCATCCCGAGGGACTGATACCACCGTCCCTGCGAGAACGTTCGCTTCCCGCCACCGGTCGGGAGAATTCCTCGGTCAGCTGCCGTTGGACAGGTGGGTCCTCTAATGGAGGCATCGACTCGTCTCCACTAGGGTCATTGCGAGACTTGTCACTGAGCGTTGGGCTCATAACCGCTTGGCTTGGGGCCTCCCACTGTGTGGACGCGCGGACTGCAGCCGAGACGCGAGCCTCGGGCGTACCGAAGCGTTCCCCTAAGGAAGAGTCAGTTCTGGTGACGACAGGTGTCCCACGCCTCGTCGACACCATCGCAGGTCAGGACCGGCACCGCGAGGTGCAATCGGAGGGGCCGACAGAGAGAGACGAGGGAGGTCGGTGCGTCGGGGCCGAGAAGCGTCCCTCGGGAATGCTGACTGTTTGGGATCCGTTCTGTTTGCCTTGTCTTGCTTGCCCTGCGGCTATGCACCACGGGCAGGTCCCAACCAGCCAGCCACCCAAGTGTTCTATTAGCCAGTCGATTCACTATCCTTACCGACTTGCTGTTGTCGTCTCGTTGTAGAGTCGCGTGTGCACGGACAGGTCGCTGTCCTGACATCCGTCACATTGGCAGAGCTAAGAGCGGCCATGCATACTCGTCAAGAGCAAAGAAAGGCGTGGAATAGCGGGAGACATACTTGCCACTGCCGCAGACAGCGTCATCCAACCAAGCGCTTAGTTCAATCAAGGCCAGTGCTTCCAAATTGTGGGCTAGCAACGAAGAGCGAGAGAGTGTTGCGCGGAAGGTCGACACATCACTGCGTTTTTCGGCGGTCCCTCCATTTTCTGGACCCCCCCCCCTCCAGATTACTCTATCACATGCGCGTTCTGGTCTTGTCAACGGCTCCCTCACGGAAGAATTGATACGTTGGCCGAGTGTCATCTGCATTACATGCCACCGTCCGCTGAGATGTCCCGGATAATCATGGCCAACACGTCTATCCAAGCAACGAACGAAAAGATCTACTCGCATATGCTGATCGATAATTTGTTTCGGCTGGGACAGCGCGGCCAACAGATCGAAGGCAGAAAGGGGTGTGTTTGGATTCGTTGAGGCGCTCGTTATGCTATGGAACAGCAAAGACGTCTCTTTGTTCAACACCACGGCGTCGCCTGTGTTGCAGAGCTGCCCAGGACAAAATCGGACCGCGAGAGACTCTTGGCAAGTAAATAGTTGAAGAAGCGACGCGAACGATGCTGCAAGTTAATCTTGTCGTCGGAGCTACTCGTCTACGATGATCTACAAGAGCTGTTCTGCCCGCGGTCGTGTAGTAAATCAATCAAGCTTGTGCCTATTCCCGACAAGTACAAATGCATGCTAGAGGCACTCAGTTTGCCTGCCGAAGGTGAGCAAATGTGATGTGTTTGAAGAAGTGTTCACGGAGCAGGACATTGTCTGCCACCTGATTCAGGAACACATACGCACTTGATGAGGGACACAGAAGTCTCAGCTCAAGTACGACCGCTAATGCAATTCGACAGAGGTCTGATGGTCTTTCGGACGACTCGGCGGCAGCGAGAGTTCAACTTAGCCGTCTTTTGTTGAAGGACCAAATCCGTGCACACACACGCACTCCTGTGTTAAGCGGCAAACTGGCACCAAGTGTAGATACATACTCTCCGCGATATCTTCGATTTTACCGAGTTCAACAGCTCGAATGGGATTGAGCATCGACGAACAACGGAAAATCAGTGGTTCAACATCTTCATGTCGCTGTGGAGACTCATATTCCACTTCAACATGGACAGTCGAATGCTCTGGATAGGTGAAAGCTTGCAAGCTTCTCGACATGAATTGCAGTACAAGGTCAAGGAACAAACATTTTTGACAGCGCCACCGTCGTCGAAGTGGCGTTCAAGCAGAGGGTCACACGGAAACCGGCGATGCAGTCGAGATGTTACGGTTTGGGGTGGGTCGGCTCCTTTCCCTTTCCTACGCTCAATCCGGTGTGATGGAGGTTGGTGGTCCGCTTGCTACGGCAAATTTATTTGAACGCAAAGCTGTCGCGTTCGGTTGAACCTTCGAACGCTTGGTGCTATAGTTGAAGGGCTTCAAATGATGAACAAACTAGTTGTTGATGCGACAGTCGTCACCCGGGACAGCCAGCTATACGCAGAAACCTCCATCAGCAAATAAAGTACTTTCCGAAAAAAAAAGACCGGGCTACAATTGAAGAGAGGCCCCTCATGAGCAGATTTTTGTGATATTGGACTTCCATTCGGGGCAGGTCCTCAATTTCACTGCGAAAGGGAGGGAGATCTGATACCATCAGAGAAACCTCAATAGTATCATAAACTCTGATAATGTCCTGGATAGGCTGATTATGTCTGAGGATATATATGAAATTCTCAGAAAAGAATAAGCATATCTGATTCCAATATCTCGGTTCTCAAATTTGTTCAACTATCTACCGTGTCACTAAAGTGCGAGCGGACTTCAAATCGAGTGCGGTCTGTTTTTTTTCGGAAACGTACGAAACATCGCGGGACCGCCGTGCTGAGAGCATGTCACATGGTACGACTTTTGCGCCTGGTGTTCGGCGACGTCAGCCTCCAACACCGCGTGGGCGTTCACGTCACAGGATCCGATTGGACTTCGACGTCATCTCCCTGAACTTAACTTCCGCTTGCTTGATTACCCTTGCGTGCCCGAAGTGATTGGACCTCGGCTACCGGACGCCACTCGGATCGGATCTGACGACTATGCCGAGAAGTCGGAACTATAACCTCGGATAGCGCTGCTGTTGCACCATCCATTTCGCGACGTCAACGTGTTCTTGTCGGACGATGGATCGGCCAAAGCCGCTCTTACAGCGTGGAACCCACAATCTGACGCGAAAGCGTCTCGGATACTCGAGCTACGCGAACACTACTATGAGTGCCGTCACACTGTGGAGCAATATCGGCAAGCACGGCGTGAGCTAGACATTCCCGACCAAGCCGATGTATGTGGTGACGAAGACATTTTACGCGATCCTGCCCGCAATGCCCGGGCAGCCCGCGCGCGTTCAATTCTGTGTACATGCCTCCGCAATTCTACTGTGGAGTCGAAGATTGAATGGTCGAAGACGAAGATGATCCGGTCAACCAAGAAGCACATCTGCACAGATTCATATCCTACTGCAGCGAAAACAAAGGTTGCGAGACGACGACTCACAGCGAGTGATCGTGTCGGCAACTCCGATCATCCACGCCAAAGTGTTCAGTTTCGAATATCATGCCTCCTTGTTAGGGCACGAATCGCTGCTCCAGGGACTATTCTACCAGCTACCAGAATCAGTTGTAGTCCTCGTCCAATCGTTTCATGACGCCACAAGAGACCTCTCACACCCCAGTCCGACAAGTGTGGCCGAAGAGCCCCGACCGTTATCATCGATTCGAGAAATACCGGCTCGGTTCGCCCTCAACGAACAGCAGCACCATGCCTTCGTTCTGATTGCAGTACCACTTATCGCAAGACTCAGCGGTCATGTGAGCTCACCCTAACCAAACGCTTTGTTTGATGAAACCCCCTCCTTATCACTGACGCATGTGGGACCGGGAAGCCACGCATCAATTTAGCCGTTCGAGTTCCCCGCCAATCATGGGCCCAGCCGCCCGCGCTCGCCGTCGTTGCATCAACTGGTGTTGCTGCAGCCAATCTCGAAGGGACCTCGATGCACAGCTTTGTTGGCCTGGACATCAACAACAAGAAGGAAGTCCCGAAAAATATCAAGAATCCGAACCATGAGCCCCCCCCCCCCCCCCCCCCCCCCGAGCAAATGGGCCTCTGTCCAAGTTGTGATCGCCGATGTATTGTCGATGAGTGATTTAGGCTTCTTCAGCATCCGGGAGGTGTCTCTCCAGTACGTGAAAGAGTACAAGGACCCCTTCGGTGGACTCATCACGGTGCTGATGTTCGTTCACTGTCAGCTCAGACCAATTTTATCAATTTGTGGGATGCCGAAGTACAGGAATCCCAAATCCAGCGATCCAAAAACACCCTCAAAAGATCGAGGCAATCGTATACACCGCGAAGTCCGCAAGGCTGTCTACTTGCAAATGAAAAGGCAATTTGCCGATGACCGTGAATGGGGGGGGGGGGGTACTTGCTGGCTCAAGCGAGACTTGAAGACTGGTGCGATGGCATCCGCAAGCATCTTGCCCAGTTTCCAGAGTTCGGCACCTCTGTGTCACCCGCCCACGCCGAAATTGTTCAGAAGATCTCATCTGTCAACGCAACTCGGGCTGCTGTGAACGACTCGGCTCTATACGCGTGGCTGTACAAGTCGTCGGTCGGAGGGTCTAAGTCATTCCAGGCCGACTACCACGCACGACCACATCTGCCCAGTTTGCTATTCTCCGAACTCTGCCGGACAACATCACTAGGAACATACCTATCTTCATCGAGATCTACATCGGTGCGTACGCACATCTGGTGATCTTCATCGAGTTACTGGCGCTGCTGACAGATTCCGTCGCCTCGCCAGAAATGCCGGTGAGAAACAAAGTAAATCAGTGTTTTTACAGATGCGCCGTGAACGGTGCTCCTGGCTACGTCCATCACATCGATTGGCATCCCAGCAAGACATTTGTTTGGCAACAAAACGGAATGTGGATGGCGTCATGAGAGCCTATCAATCTCTACATCAACATTGCGAGTGCGACGTCAGCCATTCGTTTTCCTTCTCACCCTCAGCACTGACCATCTTCGGTGATGCCGGTGTATCAAGTGACCAAATCTTTCCGACTCAACAACGCGCAGATATTCATAAAGGGGGTTATCTGTCTTGCGTGCATTTGGGACGACGGTACACGGTGTTCAAGGCGAGACAAGAGGTACCATCGCAGTCACAAACCTGCGCCAAGCCACCGCGACAATTTTCGACCGCCACTCGCTATTCATATCCCTGTCTCGCATTCAAACCGTCACGCCTTTTAATGATTTGGCGATCGCATTCTGGAGACGATTTCACTTACTTCAAGCTCGACGATAAAATGCTTCTCGAAGATACGCGTTTGAACAGTCTCGCGGAGGCTATGCTCGCTGATTTCTATCGCACCGCATGTTCCGAGTCCACTCACGCAGCGTAGATACCTATCCGAATGTTTCGTCGGCATTGCGTTTCCCCCACCTCCATCTGTCTCTGCTGCCTTCCGATAGGGCCCTAACATGTCAAACCGTCCCAAACTTTGGAGCGCATGGTCGATGACACGATGTGTAGACCGTGTTCCGGCACTCGTGCCGCGACTGCTGCCCGTGCCACACACAGGTTCGGCAGCTTACACTGCCACGACCGCACTTCTGCTGCTGCACTGTTGCCGCTGCTACTGGCACTGCTGACGACCCGCGAACTGTCGCGGCCGCAGCTGCTGCTGGCGCTGCCGACGAGCCGCAAGCTACGGGGCCGCCGCGCCAGTTAGCTTGGTGCGGCCTTGACTGGCGCGCACGCGACCTTTCTATTGACGCTCAGTTGGTGCGCCGGACGCACCGAAAGGGCAGCAACCGTCGCCTTTTCCGCAAACTTGGATCTCGATTTCATAGTCTCACACAGATGTTTTCGGTGCGTCTATCGTCAATTGTGTCGCGGCCGCTGTCTGCTCGAACGGTCACTTGTGCTGCGTGCATAGACACTACACAGCAAACCTCTTCCGCTTTCGGGTCTGTGGACCTATCTCCCGTTTTTGTGTCCATAGGCCTCTACCTTGTTTTCGGTTTCGTGAACACGTTCCTCATTTTTGAGTCAATGGACATGTTCCTCGTTTTTGGGTCCGTGGACATGATAATCCTCTATTTTGGGTCCGTGGACATGTTCCTCGCGTTTGGATCCGGAACGTCTTTCTCGCTATTGGATCCGTGGACGTCCTTTTCGTTTTGCGGGCCGTGGACCCAGTCGGGTTTTGGGCTCTTCGGCCCATCTTTTGTGTTTGATACTGAGGGCCCGGCCTAGTTCCGGGTTTGTCGATCCGCTTTCGTTTTTGGGCCCGTGGGTCGTGTCTGGTTTTCTCCCGACCTTCGGTTCTAGTTTGCATATGGGTTCGCTGTCAAACTCGGCATGGAGACGAACGGTTTCTGTGCGAACTCTGACGCTATCGTCGACGCCGCCCCAATCCAAGATACTCTGGCATTCGCTTCAAGAACTGACACCCCTTGGGTGAACATTTTGCAGGCAAGAACGTCAACGACCCGCATCGCATGCAAGCGCCTATCCGAGACGAGGCACTCATTTCCCGCCTCGAGGCTCCTGTTGCCCACAGCGCAGCCACGAGATTGGAGACCGAAGGGGTGGCATTTTCCCAGCTTACTTCCTAGTGGCGAGGAGCAAGCCTGTAACGGGACCGCCCGTTACCGTACCCTATCGCGGATGAAGCTTCTATCTTGACGAGCCGCCGCTTCAAGGCGATCTCCTTGATCGACGAGCGCCAAATGAGACTAAAGACAGGCTGTCTGTATTGGGGGTGTTCCAAAGGGGAACCCTCCCGTATAGAGTACTCTACCGAACCCTTGTGTGGGTATCTGACCTACGAAATCTGATCAACCTGAGCCACCCTTTTGAGTGGCTCGCGTAACTGAGTGGACCAAACTAAATGACGTACACAACCTAACTGTAACTGGGAACGCGTACCCGTTACACCTCCCCGAGAGACCGGGGGATCGAGGGGAAAGAGAGGAAACGGACAGACGTGGAGAGACGCGAGAAACGAGAGGCGCGTCGAAACGACGGTTGGGCAAATCCCCTGCGCATTCAGCGTGCCGTCGACGGGGTTCGCGAGGTGCCCCGTGTGATGCGAACAGCTTGACAACACCCGCTTCTGGGACTGGGGTCCTACCCGGCCTCGACGCCGCCGTACTACCCGCCGCGTCCGGAGCCCGAGCACTCGGTTGCATCGCAATTGGCTGCTCTGCAGCAACGCTACGACGCCAGTTTTTCCGTGGATTCGGAAGAACTTCGACGAGTTGTGTCGGCTTGGTTAAGCGGTGACCTCGCTGACGGAGAGCAGCCAGCGTCTGCAGCAGCAGAACAACGATCTTTGTCACGAGTAGTCGATTCTACGCCAGCGCGTCGAAGCGGAAATCATCGTCCGATCGAGTCAGCGTTCGCGACGTCACCGCCGCTCGGGATCGCCGAAGTTACACACTGGGCGTTCGCGTCGTTCGCGATCGCGCTCGCCGGTTCATTCGAACTATCCGGACTCGGACCGACCGCGTTCTCCGCGTCCTTAGGATCCCGAAGGTACGGCTTGACCAGACCGACGCAGAACGTCGGATGCGTTTCCATCCAACTCGGGAAATCCAGACGGTACGCGTTGCCGCTGCGCTGGACGACGCAAACAGGACCGACGAACCGTGGTAGAAGCTTCGTATTGCGCAAGGTGGACACGGCGTTTGCCGGCGGGTCTTTCGTGCTAAGTTACACACAGTCTCCTTCGCTAAACGATGTTGTGTTGTTGAGACCTCGCTTGTCCCCTTGTTCTTTCTCTGGGTCTTGGATTGTTGCCATCGCATCGCGGACGCGTGTGAGAGCGTTCACATGCGGTGAGAGAAACTCGTCGACCCGGCGCTGCACTGTAGGTTTGCGGGCGCTTTGAAGCTGGAAGGCAAGGAATAGCTAAGTCCCTCCCTCGCCAGACTGAGAGTCACCCATGAAGCAAAGCGGGAGTGCCAGATGACGGAGACCGTTGTCGTAGAACGGGGTTCTCGGCGCAATACGAGCACAGCATGTCCTCGACAACACGGTTCGCACGCTCTGTCTGACCGCAAGTCACCGCGATCGAGTCTGGGGTCCGAGAAGACGGATAACGTGATTGACGACGAGCTTCGCGCAGTCACGCCCCGTGACGGTGTCGGACACCGGCGCAAGATGGACCATATTGGAGAGTCGATTGACAAAGACGAGCACGCCGTGGTGCCCGGCGGGCGACCGCGGCAGGCCAAAGACGAAGTCCATACCGCAAAACACGGTCACGTCCGTCATCGTCGCGATGGAGAAGAGCGCAACGGGTGGCCTAGTCGGATGCATCACAGACCACGCTATACGGACGGGAGTCATCCGATAACGCCAAGATCGGCGCCTCCAGTAAACTGACCTCGATGCGCTGGAATGCAGCCCCCCCCCCCCCCGTCTCGTCGGACCACGACCACTCCACGTCGTTCTTGAGCAACTGTGTCAAGGGCCGAGCCATCTCGGCATAGTTCTTCGTGAACCATGCGAGTAATTGGCTAGACCAAGCCACTTGCGTAGGTCCTTGAACAATTACGGGGAAGGCCACTCCGCGATGGCCTTGACCTTCTTGGGATCAGGCCGCGCACCATCAACCCCGACGAAGAACCCAATAACCGGGATCTCGGTGGCCCCGAAGATGCACTTGTCCAAGTTCGCATGCAATATGTGCTTCTCGAGACACACGAGAACTTGACGCAAGTGCTCCTCATGTCGAGGTCTCGAACAACGATTGGCTTGGTGTGGACGTAGATGCCGTCGAAGTACGTCTGCTCGAACGCTCGCAGTGGACGGAAAAGATGCATCACCAATCGATTGAACGTCGCTGGGGCTTTTGGCAGGTGCTGTGGCATGACCAGCCACTCCCAGAGCATAGCGCCCGGCATACTGACCGCAGTCTTCGAAATGTCGAGGTGCTCCATGAGCACTAGGTAGTAACAATCGACAAGGTCGAGGGGGCTGAGTCTCGTGGCTCTAGCCGCCCCGTGGATGATCTCATCCTTCCGATGGATGGGAGTCTGAGCGGTTACCGTCCGCGCGGTGATCTTGTTGTGCGCATGTACGATGCGCCACTTGCCGTTGGGTTTGCGCACACAGAAGGTCGGAGCACTGTGTGAATAAACACTCTCTCGTACAAGGCCGGGCTTGAGCTTCTCGACGAAGAACTCATCGATGAAGTCGGACTGCTCCGCGGGCAACGGCCACTGACAAAGCGTTGGGTAACTCGCACCGGGCTTGAGCTTGATCTCATGACACACGCCTCGAATCGGCGGTGGAGATCCTTGCTCAGGCAAGTCTTCTTGAATCGCCTAACCAGCGGGCAACACCGATCCTTCAGGTTCTTCGGAATAGCCGAGCCACGGCTGTTGTTCGCACCGAAGGAAACACCGGGGTATGCAGTTGAAGAAAAATTCCAGGGTGCGTCTCCGGATGGGGATATTTGCTTAGGCTAGTTGGACGCTACACAAACATGCATATAGACGGTTTTTGGACCTTACCGGCGGATGGGCGCGGTCCAGCGTGCTGCCCCATCTTCTCAAGGGCCGTTCATCAAGAGATGACCTTCCCGTGTCGGCGCACGTGCCAGGCGGTGCTTGGACACCCTGTCTGCCGCCGCGAACCACACCTCCCCCACAAGCAACGCGCGGTCACGCTCACCCGGCGCTCGAGAGGCCACAAAGGCCAGACTTGCGGTGGTGGTGGCTCGGGCCAAGGGCCTTCGTGAGGAGGCCTGCCGGCATGTCGCCACTGCACGGCGAACCTCCCCCCCTCTCCCCC
>JAMFLM010000022.1:0-20838 GCA_027475705.1 Pythium catenulatum
TGAAACGGACGGCTGTGAGGACACGTCAGTTGGGTTTCATACACAAGTGATTGAATCAACTGTGTCCTTTTGTTTTGTTCAGCTGTTGGATTTCTCACAGCCACTGGACTGACTGACTCGCTGTCAGTCGATCTCAGGTAACTCTAATTGTGGACCCCTCTCGTGGCTTTTCGGCCTCACTTCTCAATTTACCACGGAGTGTGCATGACTGTCCGGGCGGTCTCCTGGCTGTGTTTGCCCTGTTTTTCTTTTTTTGCGTTTTTCTCAGCCCACAGGCCGTTTCAGAGGCTCTCCTTTCAACAGGAAAACCGAGCCAAAAGGCTCCAGCGGAGCCTCCACCCCAACTGCATCAAAAATGAGGTCAGCTAGGTTTTGGGTTAGACCATCTGCTTTTTCCCCGGCTCTAAAACGGCTTTAGCTGAGAGAAGTACTGTCAGTCCTATCCTAAGTACGGTGTCGGAACCACTGTCGGAAGCCTTCCGAGTGTCGGAGATTTTATGATATGGCCGAAAACAACTTGACCGCCCCGATCTGCCTGGATGGCAACAACTCATTGACTATGGAGAAGAAGAGGTGTTGAGATCGTCGACATCACGCCTATGCTCCTCCACACGCGGGAAGGAGGTGATGGCCACATTGTGACTGACAGAGACGACGCTGGGTCGCGACCCAGCATCGACCCAGCGGTCTCTCCGCCGACGCTGCTGCATTCATTCTCTACCTGAGTCCGAGGCCCGAACACAACGCTCAGGTCTGTCTGCCTTTCGCTACGCGTGGTACACATTGTACTCCTCTCTCCGTGTTCCAGTTGTTGCTTCTTGTGTTTTGCTTGTTGCTGCCGCCCGCGGATGTCGACTCTATCGTGATCCATTCTAACCAGATTGCGGTAGCCTGCGGCGCTCAAGATTGGCGACGCTGCTGAGTTTCGGACCTGGCTCGCGATCGTCCTCAACATGAGCGTCAATCAAATGACTTGGCCAATCGACCGGTGGTCGGTCGACGAACGCGAGCCTAAACATCCCTTCTCGAGTTGCATATCCAGAAACTGCTTCAAAAGCAAATCAAGCGCTACGTGCACATCTCTCCTCCTGACGCGCAAAGGAGCCCGTGGTACGCGAAGGTCGAGCCGTTGGTGTCCAACATGAAGAATGCTTTCAGAAGCACGACATCCCGCCCTCAAATGTCAGTGTTGATGAGATGAAGGTGCGCTTCTCTGGGATGAGTGCGCACACTGTGTGTATGAAGAACAAGCCAATCGCCGAGGGGTACAAAACCATCGCTCGTGCTCCGGCTGTCAAATCTGAACGCTACAAGAACGCGATTAGAGCCTTAAACGAATACCTGCAAAGCAACGCGAATATGTCTCAGAAAGAAGACGTCAGCACCGACACGAACAAATGACGTGTAATAGATCGGAATGGGGGGCATGCTCAATCATGATGAGGCTGAAGTTGTCCAGTCAGTGTCTCCTGAGCATGCACGCAAGATTGAGAAACATCTGCTAAAGGCGCGGGGGGGGGGGGGGGGGGGCTGATGGTTTGGACTTGTTTGCGCTGGTCGTGATCGGCTAGTGTTGCTAGCATCACTGCGCCAGTTCGTGTTGAAGGGTAAACAGCTTCTTGTCACGATGATTATTGGGCTGTTTGGCCGGCTTACCTGACCTACATCGTCAACGGTATGCGTGCGACGATATCGACCCTGTGCTGGCTCACGTGACGTTTCATGATAGGGGTTAAGGACCGTTCCATTACGCCCGTGGCTCAACGTGATGAGTGCTATACCAGCTAACGGAAGAATGCAGACTGCCCGCCTAAACTTGAAATCGCCAGCGGCTTGCACGTCGGGCGATTTCCCTATAACGCGACGTGGATTGAGAAGGCAATGACACAGCTCGTCACCGTCGTTTTACTAGCGCGAGTGGTGCGACGTCGCCACAGGTCCATCAGATCTCACTGCATGGTGTCCGATGACAACTTGGGACCTTCCTTGACCCTTTTCCCTCGTCGGGTTGATCGCAACTATCCGTAGCGAGTGGTGTTGGCTGACCCGATGACGTTTGACCAGTCTACACGGATTCGGAAACTGCATCGCGCGCGGATCTGCCGTCGAGGAGCTGCTTCGCTTCCCTAAAGTCTCGCAACGTCATGCACGTCAATGCTACATTGGATGAGGTTCTTGTCAGCAGAATTGACGCAGATGACACTTTGCGTGATTGGGTTCTTCTCTTTCCGCCAGTGCAGTTGATGTCGAGCAAGAATCTGGGGCGGGCTGCTGAGCAATGTTGCCGCTCCTGAACGACGAATGGAACAAACTCTGTTTCTACGACTTCAAGACGGTCACCGAGTACACCACGAAGCTGTACAGTATCGTCAATGAACTCTGATGGTGCAGAAAGAAGTTGAAGGAGGCGGAAAAGATCGACAAGACGCTCACGACATTTAGGCCCAGTCCCAACCCAGCTCGGTTGTTTGCATGCACGGCTGTTTGCACGTTGCCCTTTTGTGATTGGCTACTGATGCATGAGATGGGCATGTTTCGACGACACGATCCGTGCAAAAGCAAATAGGTTCAAAGCCTTTGGACTGTTCCATTCAGGCCAATCAGATCACCACTATCCTCGGCGCTTTCGTCGCGAAGTGTGGAGCACGTCAACCATCCGCTCATCCGGCGCACCTGCGGATTCCCGCGCAACTTTTGCTACCACCACGGCCGAGTGTCCGCCGACTCGGACGCACGCTCGCTCCCTGCACGCCACACCCACGGCCGAGTGCCCGCCCAAGCCCAAGACCCGCGAGCACCGCGCACGCCGGCATCACGCCATCGCCGCGCCGCGACCAAGAACGCCGGCACGCACGCTCGCTCCTTGCACGCCACGCCCACAGCCGAGTGCCCCCCGACACACACGCGCTCCACGACAAGAACACGCAGTGTTGAAAATAGCGAGAAGTACCAACAATGCACGGTTGCGTGATGTGCTCGTCAAGGTGATCTTGCCCGTTGTATCGGTGCTAGTGCTCTGTTTTCGAAATCGCAATCGTGCGATGGTGCGACGTGAGATGGTCCGCTACAGACTATCATGGAAGAACCACACGAAATCCTATCGCTCAAAATCTCAGTACAAACGCTACTATCGCATGAGCTACAGCAGCTTCGAAACGTTGCTCGAGATCGTCTTCCCATTCTTAAAAGTCGACGAGGTCCAAGCATATAGAAGGACGTCTGGCCGGTATCATTTGTCCAAAGCGGGTCAGCTTCAGGCGTGTCTTCGGTGGCTTGCTGGGGGCAGCGCCCATGACCTACGAATGATTGTTGGTGTAAGCAGGTCCAGCTTCTACCGTGTAATTCATCGTGTGATGGATGCGGTCAACTCCGCCGCTCAACTTTCGCTCAAGTTCCATCTCGCACCAAGCGATTTGGCAGCCGTCGAGAGAGGTTTTGCTAGAAGGAGCACACAAGGTATCGTTCGAGGCTACATCGGTGTTATTGATGGCTGGCTATGCCCGATACGTGTTCCTCGGAAAGCCGAGTGTGGCCGTGTAGATTCTTTCCACTCGGGGCATTATGACAAGTACGGTTTGAACGTCCAAGCTTGTTGTGATTCCGATTCTCGGTTCATGGCATTCAGCGTCAACTGCTCCGGCGGCATGAATGATGCACTGGCATTTCGCAGGTGGGCCCTCTGTGCCGTACTCGAAGAGCTTGAGGACGTCGTTGCCGACAACTCCTACTCCCAGACAGTCAAAGTCATGACACCGTACAGCCAGGCAGAGCTCAAGGGCCGTGAAGACCGCGACAACTACAACTTTTACTTGAGTCAGCTGCGGATTCGAGTGGAAATGGCGTTCGGATTGCTTGTCAACTGGTTCTGAGGGGATTGGAGTGTTGGATCCATGAAGCCGACATCTCCCGGTCGATCATTATTGGTAGACCGTTTTGGCCAAGCTAGGTTACTCAACGGACGGGTTACTCGCGATGGCTCGCTCCCTGCGCAGTGAGTGGGAGGTCGGCACCGGCAGTGTCGACGACGCACCAGCGGGTGAGACGCCGATGATCAGGTTGCAGGCTCTTTACGCGCGTGTCCTCGACGAGCGCGAGGACCAGGACGAAGAGGACGACTTTGACCGCGCCGCAGCCATGACTGCGCTCCGTTAGAGCACGTTCGAGTCGGTCGCGGAGGCCCTGCGTATGGCGCACGGCGACGCGCTCAAGAACGGCTTGCCATCGCGGCCCTCGCAGCGGCTCTGGGAAACCTCATGCGCTTCGTGGACGTCTTTCGCCTGGAGCTGTGCGACGAGCCGCCGGTCAAGGTCTCGCCCTTGCGCGTCCGGTTCAAGCCCGATGCTAAGCCCTTCAAGGTCAAGCTGCGGGGACACCCCCGTTGTACGAGACGTTCCTTGAAGACCAGCTCCAAAAATGGCTCGAGACGGGCTTCGCCAAGATGAGCCCCAACAGCAGGTGGGCGGCCGCTCCGCGGGTGGTCCCCAAGAAGAAGGGGAATCTGCGTGTCACGGTCGACCATCGGTGGGCAAACGCAAGAACAGAGCCTCTGTTGTGGCCCGTGCCAGACCTCGAGTCCGACATCGCCTAGGTGCGAGGCAGCCGTTGCCAGTTCCTGCTCGACGTGATCCGTTGCTTCGACCAGCTCCCGCTCCACGAGGAATGGCAAGAACCGTTCATCATCATCTCCAACAATGATGTATTCACACCCACGAGAGTGCCAATGGGTTCCAGCGACTCTATACCCATCTGCCAGCAAGTCATGGAGCAAATCGCCGGGCAGCTAGTGTTCAAGAGCCTCTTGGTTTGGCTAGATGACGTGCTCGGATTTGCCGAGACGGCGGGCGAGTTGCCGGATGTGCTCGAAGAGTTCCTCGGGCGCTGCGAGGACTACGGATTCAAGCTGCATCCGAGCAAGTGCTGCTTCTTCACCGAGCAGGCCGAGTATTGTGGTAAGGTTATATCCGCCGAAGGTGTCAGCCACGCGCCGGCGCGGCTTCAGGGTCTCGTGAGCATGTCTTTGCCTCAGACTGCCGCAGATCAACAGTTTTTGTGTGCGGTGGGGTGGATGCGGCAAAGCACCCCTAACTTCGCAGCGTTGACAAGGCTTTGGGCGAGCTGCTCGACGTCGCGTGCAAGTCTGTCGGCAGCCGCGAGAAAGCCAAGTTACAGCGGGTTCAGCTGTCGGCGATAGGGTGGAACGACCTGCACGAGATGTTCGTACAGCAGATCAAGCAGGCGCCGCTCGACATGGCCCCGCTCGCGCATCCGAAGCCGGATGCCGTGGTGCTCATGTTCACGGACACTAGCCAAGACATTGGGGGCGCCGTCGTCACGCAAGCTCCGCGGCCTGACCTCCCCAAGCCACTGGCTGAGCAGGACCACAAGCTGCTTTCTTTTCTCAGCGGAAGCTTCAAGGGATCCAGTGCCCGGTGGTCGATCTCGAGAAGAAGGCGTTCGCTATAGTGGAGACCTGCAAGCGTCTGTCCTACTTGCTGTTGCGCCCGGACGGATTCAAGGTCCACACGGATCATCGTAACCTCCAGTATATCTTCGACCCGTCGGCGATCAACCCGAGCATCACGAGGTCTCAAGCAGACAAGATGCAGCGGTGCTCGTGCACCCTCGCCAAGTTCAAGTATGAGATTGAACATATCCCCGGTGACGACAGCGCGCGGGATGACCTTTTGTCGCGATGGGGTTCGGCGGCACACGAGATCCGTGCATGCGTCATACTCGTCCTCGACTAAGTACCCCCGCAACAGTCGGCCGGCTGTGTGTGGCCGTCGCACACCGAGATCGTGGAGACGCAACGCCAATCGATCGCCAGCCGAGATGCCAACAGCCCCCCCCCCCCCCCCCCCCTTGTGTCGATACGACGAAGAACGAAGCATTTATGGCGACGACGATGGGCTTGTGGACCCCGACGACGCGAGTGACTTGCGGATGCGTCTCTGTGTCATCGCGCATGCCGGACCCAGTGACCACCACAATCTCGAAACTACTCGCTGGGCGAGTCGGAGCTCATTCCAGGACGATGTACGCGCGTTCTTGCTTCAGGACTTCCACTGCAAAACCATCGACGGCAGGACCCAACCACGACCGCTCGGCCACGCACTCCACGCCACGGAACTGAACGAAACCACCCACATTTAGTATTTGACTCTGCCCGAGAACAAGAACGGCTACAAGTACGTTCTCATCATCAAGGACGGTGTGGTGTCGTCGGACGGTGTCGTCCTTCCATCACCATCCATCCAGACCGATCGCATTCCCGAGGTGCAGCAGGAGCTCGACGGGATGCATCGTCGCCTCAGCGCCGAAGCAGAACGACGACGGGAACAGGCGCGAGCACACCAAGCTAAGAAACGCGGCGTCGAGCCGGTTAACCTCGAGGTCGGCGACTTCGTTCTTGTTGCGCAAGTGGCAGCTCGCGCCAACAAGCTCGCAGTGACTTGGCGTGGGCCCAACCGCGTCACCCGCGCCATCACCGACTACGACTTTGAGGTGCAAGACATCGTCACACCGTTCGCTGTGACGGTGCACCACTCTTCTCGGATCCGCTACTATTGCGAGAGCAAGCGCGACGTGACCGAGGACATGGATGCCCAAGCCAGTCACTCCGAAGGCGGCCACCTCGTGAAACAACTGCTCAAGTGCCGCCTCGGGGCCGCGAGCCACACGTACGAAATCTTGGTCGAATGGATCGGCTGGACCCCGACGAAGCCTCGTGGGAGCCGGCGGCCGCGATCTACGAAGACGTTCCCATCATCTTCCGCCGTTTTGTCGATGAGCACCCGAACACCAAGATCGTCCGAGCTCACAGGGGCAAAGGAGGCATCGAAGTCGAAGAGACGCGGAAGGAAGTGATCTGCCCTGGGCATATGTCCCACTGTCTGCCGTGTGATGTACTGCATCCAGATACGGGCACCGGGTTCAAGGTGGATGCGGATTCGCGGGCGCCAAGCCGGATGTGGGTGTGTCTGCATCTAGATATGGTAAGTTCAACTTCAAGTTCAAGGCTGGTCTTGAGACACAAGGGCGGGTCCCAGGGAGCACCACGACCTGAGTCATGGGCGCGGCCCCAGGTGTCGCCGCGGTCTGTAGCGGCTTGGAACTTTTGCATGGAATGGAACTCAGTTTGGATTTCACCGCCGATCAATCAATTGCATCTCCGCGTGGCGCGGCTCGACAAGCCGCGGATCCAGAATAATCATCCGCTATCTAAGTCCTCAAACAGGAGACGCTCACATTACCATGTGCGAGTTCGACGAACAAACGTTCCCGAAGCTCGGTGACGATGGTGAAGAAGAGCGCTTGGCTTTTGAATTCGATCGGCCATCGACGAAGAAACTGCACAAGGGCCCATACAACGGTCAAGGGGAAACGGGCGTGTGACCCATTCTCCACCTGCACAGCATCGTACAAAATGCACCCGATATCCTCACACCAACGGAGCGGATGACACGTTCGACCTTCAACGAGGCGCCGAACGACCCTGCCGCGGTCGCGGTCGATCCCGTCCCCGCCTGGCCCACTACGACATCTCAGCCGAAGAAGCGTGGGAGACCGAAGGGTAAAAAATAGAAATCCGAGGAAGAGGCGCACGAACGAAGAACTCACTGGAGACTTTGTCGCAGTTGAGGTTGTCGATGTTGAGCACGAAGTCGATGCCATGAGCGACGTTCTTGCGGAAACGAAAATCAGGGCGTTCTTAGAGCATGACCACCGGTGGGATCTACCGGCAGTTTTAACCTATAAAACCTTGAATAGTTCCCAAAGAGCTCCTACCCATGAGTCCTATCGCAGGTTTTACCTGACGAGGATCTATTTTGGGGTTTGGGGACTCAAAATGAACCCCTAAAGCTATTGGATTTAATCAGTTTCATTGGTTGAAATTTGACGTGACTTCATTGCGATTCGCTGAAAACATGTTCGATACCAGATGGTTCTAGCGTACTTCCTCTGTCCGACAATATAAGCAAACGCCTGTTTGGAAACTGTCCGAAAATATAAGGAGGCCATACAAATTTGAGGTATAATCTATTACCATGAATATCCGGTAAAGTACGATGGTTATGTTGCTGTTATGACGGAGTGACTGTGATTTCCATCAGGAGAATTTTCAGATCGTCATATCTCTTCAGCCAAGCATCAAAATCGAGTAGTTTCTTCACCCAAAAATCCTGTTAGAGAAAATGAGGATTCCCGTCCAATCCAAATTCAAAAACCATTTAACCTGAGCTTAAATTCGAATTTAACCCACCGAACCACCTTATATTTCCGGGCAGAGGAAGTAGTAGTTTCCCCTACAAATTGCTCGCCACATGGCATAAAACCGAAGGATAGAACTCATTGGTGGGGAAAAAGTATTGGGAAACGGTGTATCATATTTTTGAGGATCCAAAAGGGCGATTAGGACCTGGAAATAAGTCCAACCGGTGGTGATGCCCTTAGCCGCCGTTGACGAAGATGCAGAACCCCAGGCAGTGTCGGACTGTAAGGCACCAACAGATTGGCCAAAGTGGAAAGAGGGCATTAAGTGGGAACTGCAATCACTTCTCGATCTTGAAGTGTTTGGAAACGGGCAAGAGTGCCCCTACAGCACCGACCAATCGGATGTCGGTGGGTGTTTAAGCGCAAGCGTGACCAACAGGATAGAGTCGTGCGCTTGAAGTGGCTCTGGGTTTCACGCAACGATTCGGTATCGACTATTCCGACGCGTACTCGCCAATCGTGACAATGACAATTCTTCGTTGACTACTTGCATTCGGCACAGCGAACAATGTGCAAGTTAGACAAGCGGATAAAGAGACCGCGTACCTCTGTGTTCTAATCGACGTTGAACTATGCATGCGAGTCCCTCACGGACTACGTGTCGAGGGGGGAGAAGTCATTAAGACTCCCATGTGTGTGTTTACAAAAGTCGCTTTATGGGTTGAAGCAAGCCGGCCGGCGTTGGTACTTGCGTTTCTCGCAGTATTTGATCAAGTGTGGCTTCCAAACCCATAAATGCTCCCCATGCTTGTTCGTCAAGCGAAGCGGTACCGAGATCGCCATCATTGGTATCTACGTCGACGACATCGTCATTGTGGGAACTGACACGGCAATCGAAGCTGCAATGGAAGCATTGAAGTGGATATGTTTAGACCAAGACGTGGCTTTGAAGGAGTCCTCAACGAGAAGCATCCCTACAAGGAAGCCATCGGTGCTCTTCTGTACTTGGCAAACTGCTCACGTCCAGATATAGCTCTCACCGTTAGTGTACTGGCACGTTACACATCGAAACCTACTAAAAGACATTGGTCCGGCGTAAAGCAGATGCTGGCTACCTATCCCCCCCCCCCCCCGCCCACACACACACACACACACGGCACGCTCGCAGATTGGCTACGCATTCATGTCTTCACACGCTGCGATCTCATGGAAGTCGACGAAGCAGACGCTAACTGCCACGCTGCCACGTCGACCAGCCAGTCAGAGGTAATCGCTCTTTACGAAGCGAGTCGTGAGTGCGTCTGCCTACGCCGATTCCTCAAGTTCGTCCGTGGTGCCCTCGGGGCCAAGTCGAAGCCAGGACCCATCTAGGTGTATGAGGACAGCGCAGCATGCGTTGCGCAAGTGCAGCAAGGTTACATCAAGAGCGACCGTACCAAGCACATTTATGCGAAGTTCTTCTTCATGCACGACCTCAATGGCAAGCAACTGGAGATCACTCATATTGCGTCTGAGAAGAACCTCGCTGACCTCTTCACCAAGTCTTCGGGAAGTAACAAGCACTGGGATCTGGTCTGTGGGATCTGGATCATCGAGCTTCGTCTCGAGTAGTCATAGATGTAGGTAGGCTGGTTTTACCCTCACCGAGTGCCCGCACTTCGGGAAGTTTTCCCCTAGCAATAGAGTAAGGTGATAACTTTAGCTTGGGCGACGCGCTGAGGGGTGAGACGGTCTATCTCCCTTGGCGCCACATACAGCGGGCAGGTGCTGTGACGCCACCGCGTCGGCAACTGCGTTGCCGGCGGGCTGGGATTCGTTGGGAGGTTGAAGGTGCACCCTCAATCACCCAGCACCCAAAAACCCAGGTTCTCTGGTTTGGACGCTTGTCTCACGTGTCACACCAGGTGCGACACCGAAGGAAGGACCGTCCTGATTGGTCAAAACCGATCATGGCGGATCCTAATGGGTGAGACTGGACTTAAGGTTTTATGTTAAACTAGTGGTTGGCTCTGAGCCGTTGGACCGTTGGTCACAGGGCACTGGACACAGGACAGCGCTGCCCATAGCAAAGGATAACCACAAAAGATATTCTCATTCGGCAGTTTGTCTCCAACCACACAAGCCAAATACCTCACCACTGAAATTGTAGCGGGGATCGGAGGACTGGTTCGCTGTGGAATGAACATCGCTTCTGTTCAACCAGCTTTCGCGAAATCCAAAAGAACACCTTCAGTCACCTCGCCAACTGTTATTCATAGTCAAAAGGAAATCGTACAAATTAAAAATACTGTTGGCATTCATCCCCACAAGGTCATTAAAGCCCAAAACCTCGCATCGGGTATCCGTTTTTTTGGCGAACCTGCCCGTTCTCACAATGAGGGGCCCATGATCGATTGTCTCATGATCGACTGTCCATGCTTTTTACCCCTAATTTTCTCTCTTGTGCAGCTGAGATTATCACGTCACCAAGAGGAATCCAAGCAACATGGTACCTTATTGACAAGGGTAATTGAGAACATGATTTCAGTCGCCCTGGTACTCGATATTCGATGGCCGCCGGGGCGTTCCGTCAGGGGTCAAAGTAACTGCTGGTGCCATTGGTGGCAGTCAATGATAGGGCTTGTGTATTTTCATTGGTCACATAATTGGCCGGCGCCGTCAATAGCGCTCTGGAAACGTGGATGAGAGAAACACAAGTTGACACCTTTCCAGAAGGCGCTGACCTGTGACCAGTGCTGTTAACTGTGTGTGGGTAAATGGAAAAGAAAAGCAAATATTTCGATCGCATCCAAAGCAAAATGAGCTAACAGTAAATCCTGTTGAGGTTCAGTCTTCTGCTTTTGTAAATTCTGTTGAGGTTCAGTCTTCTGCTTTTGACAAAGAGAAATGTTGACCAAGCCACTTTCAAGAACTAGATCCTCGACCAGTTGTGGTGGGTAGAAACGTAGCAGCCCATTCAAACTATAGGTAGCATAAATAGCCGCCCCGGTCGTACAGCGCTCGCGTGGCCCAATGGATACGGCGCTGCCCTCCTAAGGCAGAGATTGCGGGTTCGAGTCCCGCCGTGAGTAAAAGTGAACTGTTGGGGGGAGGTCTGAGGGCCGTCGAAGGCACTTTACTGTTGTCCTGCTCCACCAATTGAGGCCTAAGGTCATGTACACATACCATTACTGATGTGTAGTTTTTGGTCCACACCAAGGGTAATTGGCGTGGTGCAGTACTTCCTATGCGTTTCATTATGGAAGGTAGGGCAGGCACAGAAACCGACATAATCTTCGGGATGGTTTTGGATCAAAACGAGTTGACACAATGCACCGCGACGATTCCGCAATTGGTTCAGATTCAACACTACTCCACCCCGACAAATGGCGATCAAGGCAACCGACCCGGAGGAGCGTCTTGAAGTCGAGTCTGGCTCATCAGATACGCTTTAAAAAGGTCTTGTGGATGCCAAGACGCAGAATTAACACAACATGGCGCTCGGCATGACCACGCGGCTCATGGCCATTAGTTTATGCTATGCTAATAGGAACCCCTTGGGTTTCCGAGCACCCCCTAGAAGTTGTCAGGGTGTTTTTTTCTCTTAATCCTTGCACGTACATGCACTTTACTTCCCTAGTCGGAATCAGGGATGTATGCATGGACCAGAGTTGGTGTGGTGTGACAACGTTTCATGTTCACTTGTCCCTCGACCTTGCTCTTTGTTGTGCCTCTCCATCCTTCAACGATCAGGTAAACAAAAATGAGGCCACCCAATAGTTGTTTGTCATGATTCCCGACGCGCCCCATAGCATTTCTTCTATTTTAGGCAAATGTGAATGGTCGTGCTTTTGTTTGAAATATACGCCAAATTGCGACGTCCAATTTCAGATTGAGCAAGCGGCCGCAACCAACATTAAGAATGGATCCTATGCTACTACTCTGTACGGTGGCTTAATGTGCAAGTCAGAGAATAGTCGATCTCGGATATCACAGTCCTAAATGATAAGGCGTTCTCACCATTCACTCGAACAAAGGCGCTCTTCTCTACTTTCAATGCATAACTTTCAGCAAGCAGAAACTCAGAGCACTAAAATGCCGTTTTTTCGCAGCAGTTCTGAAACTGAAGTGCGCGGCCGGTTCAAAAGCCCACTAAGATTTTTACGTGTTCTATTCAACGGTTGGGTATTTCGACGCGCTGTTTGGATGTATTCTTCCAATCACAGAGAGAATCATGAGGCTTGTGCTAACACGCGGGGTTCTGGGAGCGAACATCGTCGTTTCCCACGCCGTCGACACACCACAGGGGCGGGATACATTTACCAAAAGTGTCTCAATATATTCTGGCTTGCAGCGATTTTGGCAAAACTGAGGGTCCGAGATCAGATATAGGAGGTCCATTTTGTTGTCGGAGTCCGAAATCGAAAATTGCCCAGTCAGATTTGTCCCCTGCAAGATCAGAAATGTTACCCATATCGGGTCAGAAATAGCAAATCCGACTGGTTTTGCCGTCTGCATCGTGCATTTCTCGGTCACATTTGATTTGCCAACACCTTCCCACGAAAAAAAACAGGGAAACGCACATGACGTTCACCAACAAATTTCGCTGCCGCGCCGTCGCCCTCATCCATGTCTACAACGTCCCGATCAGCCACGTCTCACAACTTCTAGGCCCCAAGTTACGTACCATTCGTCGTGGTGTGCTCTCTTCTTGTCCCACGGCGTTGTCAACGCCAACCAGAAACGCAAGAAACACACCCGCTGGTCCAAAGATGTGCTCGAAGCTGTTGCCATGTTCGTGAAGAACCATCCGACTATCTACATTGAAGAGTTGCGTGCCCACCTCAAGGTCCTCTTTCCTCTGCTCAAGAACGTTTCGACGTCAACAATCTGCCGGGTCCTCAACTTTGATCTCGGCTTGAGTCGCAAGGTGCCGTCGAAGGCCGCGCGCGAAGCTGTTCCATCCGAGATCAAGGCCTTCCGAGACAAGCTCCTCCCTCTCTACTCCTACGCCGAGCAGCTCGTCTTTATTGACGAGACTGAAAAGGACGGCCGCCATGTTTTTCGTCGCTACGGTTGGTCTGCGCGCAAAACCCCTGCGACCGTGCGGCTCCCCTTCCGACGAGGCAAGCGACTTTCAGTCATGGCAGCTCTTGACGTTGGCGGCTTTTTGGGGTGGAAGTGGACGGAGGGAACGTTCACTAGAGGGCGTTTTCACGAGGCCTTTCTTGAGCAAGTAGTTCCCCACTTGGCCGCTTCCTCATTCCATCCTGATCATGGATAACGTGAAGATACACGCGTATCCTGAGCTGGAGGAAGCGATCCATGCGTGCGGGGCTCGACTGATATTTCTACCCCCTATTGTCCACAACTAAACCCCATTGAGCCACGTTTCGGCTTACCTAAGCGCTGGATTCAGAAGCATGCCAATCTGGTGTTCATGCACTACCCCGAGCTCGTCATTGACATTGCTATGCGGGCGTGCACGCGACGCAACTCCACGACTTGTTTCGGTCTCTTTCAACATTGCGGATATCATGGAACAGAACTACGAGCTGATTTGTTTGAAAATCTATTGCGTATGACAGGAACGTAAAGCAAAAATATAGTCTGCACGATTTCCTTTTCCAACATCGTGATCTGTGCCATCACATCACTCCTCTTCCATAGTTCCATCGTCGCCAGCGTGGTCGATGTCTTCCATGTCAGCTTCGATCGGTTCATTCGGCGTGAAATCATGGAAAATGTCAGTCGTGAATACCTTAAAACACGAGTTGTTTGTCGCCTCCACATAATTGTATTTCTGATTCCCCAATCAAGAATGACCTCGCTCCACATTACAAGCAATAGAATTGATGGTATCAGATGTTAAGCCAATGAGGAGTGAGAGGGGTAATACAGCGATGGAATGCCGATGCGACAAATAACTAGTGTTTTACGGTATGTCGTGGTCGGGCAGGCGAAGCGCTCGACGGAGGGATCGGGTTTCAATCCGAGCTGGAACCCAAACCTCGTTGGTGCTTAGGTAGATACGCTGTTTCGGCATGCTGCGCGCGCGTCCTGGCCGCTTCTTGGTCCTCGGCCTGAATCTGGGCACGCTGGCGATCAAGTTCAATGGCCTGCGCCGTCGTGTTGTCCTGTGGTACTGAAAAAGCTTCTGCATCTGAACGTTCACGATGTCAAGATGATGCGCTGTGATGGGACCAAAAGCGACACCCTGTGGTGCTTCATACGCCATCCGCTGGAGTCGAGCGTTTTGAATGCGAGGCGCTGTCGCGCGATGAAACTGGACGGGTGCTGGGGCTGCACTGCGGACGTACACGAACGCTTCAAAGCTGACGTCCGCAACGCGCTCTCGATCAGGAGGGCTCAACAGTTTCCATCTGTGAAGGAGTCATGATGTAACCTTCTCTGAGTCCAACAGCACGTACTTGTCTTGGGGGTCGTTCTTGGCTTGCTTGAGGTACACATCGCAGGTCGCCGGCACATCGAATCGCTTCTTCGCCGACTCAGCGCTTTCCGCAAGTGCGATCACCTTCCGCATGCACTTCTCCCGAAACACTGAACACCCATCTTCGACATCGACTGCCGCTTCCTTTTTCCATCCGCCACGTGACCTTCCATGGGGCTCGCCGACGCGCACAGTCAGAATTACCTGAGGCACTCTGGGCAACGTGACAGCATCGCCATTCTGCATCCTCGGACCACACAAGTTGTTCTTGAGTTGCTGCAAGTTGCTCTTGAGTTGGTGCAAGAATGACCCAACGCTGGTGTCTTCTGGCTGCTCCAAAAGGGAGATGAACATGGGGGCGCCAACGGAAGCAGAGAAGGAGAATGGATTTGTGTTGTATCTGTGGTTCCTAGAGAAGCACCCACACGCGCAGTCACGTTAGGCAACCATGGGAGAGAAAGAGGGATAGGTCAGCCACATACCTGCTCTTCAGCCGCCATGCGCCTTCGCAGAACTTGACCATGCTCAGACGATCACCGCAAAACCCTCCGTCGTACTCTCAGCAAGAAGCTCTGCGGCACCGTCGTTCCCCACGGCAAAACGCTCGGCGCGGCCGTCACAATCACGGCCACGACAACACGCCCGGCATGGTCGTGACATGACGCTTGACTCGGCCATCGGCCACGGCCCACGGCAGATGGCTCGACTCGGCCCACGACCACGACTCGACTCAGTACCACGACCACGACAACACGCTCGACGCAGCCCACTACCACGGCCCACGGTAAAACGCTCGACTTGGCCCACACCATGTCGCTCAGCTCGGCCCACGGCCACGGCTGCACGCTCGGCATGGCCACGGCGAGACGCTCGACACGCTTGGCTCTGCCCACGGCCACGACTGCACGCTCGGCACGGCCACGGCAAAACGATCGATGGCGAGATGCCCGGCTCGGGAACGGCGCAAAGGCCGTAACGACGGCAAGATGACCACGACGACGACAACTAGCTTGAGATGGCGGCGGAGCGGCGCGGCCACGGCACCGAGAAAAACACGGTCACGACGTCGACGAGAGCGACACGGCAAGGACTCGGCTACACCCACAGCAGCACAAAGACAACCGCGGCAACACAAAGACACAAAGATCGTCGCGGATGCCCATACAGCGTACGGTACCTTGTACGAGAAAACGAAGTGCGCGTGCCTGTGGCAAGGACTGTTGTGTGGGCGAGGGGGGATCACAACTGTCATACCCTGGGTCCGTTTTGATGAAAAGAGAGTGCAGAAGGAGAAGGACGAAGTGCGAGGCCTGGTCCGAGATGATTTACCCTAACCCTATTCTGCTTCCCCTTCGCACATTTGTCGGTCCGAAATGTGCTCCGCAGAGATTTCGCGTCCCTCATGTAGGTTATAAGAGATATCTGCGACCACCACCGCAGGGTTTCAATTTCTCAGCGGTTGCACAACTTCGGGCATAGTGACCTGCCTCATCTACTATTGGTAGGCGGTTACAATGAGTAGCTTAGAGCATCTCCAACGGTGCACGGTAAACAGCCACGGTAAACGGGCTTTTGCCGTGCAAACTACCATATACCGGTTTTTTCCCGAGTGGGTTCTCCACCGGCACACGGGGAAATTTCACACTCCACATCGGCAACCTCTCCGCCCGCCTGCCCAACAGGAGGAAAGACACGAGCGGAAATGGACGCGCGACAGCGACGCGCCGATATCATCCAGCGCCTGTTGGCGCAGCACACAGAGGAGCACCGGGACATGGACGAGGATGCTCCTTTAGACATGTTTGCTGCTGCCGCAAGATGGCTCCGCGCGCGCAAGCCCAAGAAGAAGAAGCGCGGGGGATCCCGGCCCGGTCGAGCCCCCAACCTCGCGCGTGACCACCAAGCAGGCCACGAGCGCATGTTCGCCGACTACTTCAAGGTCGACCCGGTGTACCCTCCCCCTCCGGATGTGTTTCGACGTCGTTTTCGCATGCCGAAGGGGCTCTTCGTGAGGATCATGGAAAGCGGTTCATCGGCTGACGAGTATTTCCGGCTGCGCCAAGACGCGACAGGTAAATGGGGTTTATCGCCCCACCAAAAAATGACTGCTGCTCTGCGTCAGCTGTGCTATGGTGTGTGCGCAGACGCAACCGACGAGTACAACCGCATCGGCGAGAGCACGGCAACAGAGAGCATGCATCGGTTCGCGCGCGTGATCGTTGACACGTTCGGCGAAGAATACCTGCGGCAGCCGACAGCAGCAGATCTACAACGCCACGTCGCCATCAACACCAACACCGCGCGCGGCTTTCCAGGGATGTTTGGATCCCTGGATTGCACACACTGGCAGTGGAAGAACTGCCCTGTGGCTTGGCAGGGGATGTACCAAGGCCGCAAAGGTACCCGATCCGCGATCATGGAGGCCGTGGCTACCAAAGATCTCTGGATATGGCATTGCTTTGCTGGTGTTTCAGGCTCAAACAACGACATCAACGTACTCGATCGATCCACGCTCACCGTCGATTGGCTGCAAGGCGAAGGGTGCAAGCATCAGTTCAGCGTGAACGGCCGCGTCTACGACTCGAGTTATCTACTCTGCGACGGCATCTACCCCTCCTACTCGATTTGTTTGAAGACCATCAGCGAGCCTGCAAACCCGAAGCAGCAGCTCTATGCCAAGAAGCAAGAAGCCGCACGGAAGGACGTGGAGCGGTGTTTCGGCGTTCTGCAGGCGCGGTTCGCTGTTCTTGCGCAGCCAGGACGGATGTGGGACATCGAGACGATGCGCAGCATTTGGCTTGCGTGTGTGATCATGCACAATATGATCATAGAGGCGGACGCGGAGGCCGGAGAGGAAGACGACATCGAGCCCGTCCAAGTGCAGACTGGCACGCCAACCCAGCTCACTTTCGATCGACTTCTCGTGGTGATGGACTCCATCCAAGATCAGGCCAAGTACAAGCAGCTTCAAGACGATCTGATCGAGCACCTTTGGAATGAAGAGCAACGCCACGACTTGTTTGCTGAGTTCTAGGAAAAGGGATTGGAATTGAATACGTTTAACTCTACTAATGGAATGCGTTTGCCGCTGCTCTCCGACTCTACTCTTCGCCTTGAATACTTGCTTCTTGAGCGACGAGTACGGCCACCTCGTTGACAACTTGGTCGCGATCATCCACGTTGCCTACCACGCCCTCGTCGGCACCGACGACAACAGTATCCTCTTCGTCTTCCTTCTCTTCCGCCGCCATTGCTTCGATTGCTTTGGCTTGACGCTTCCGCAAAAACTGAGCCGCTATCGAATCCAGGCCGTCCAGCGGAAGAGCAAACAGTGCCAGCATATTGGCTTCCTTCAGCTCGCTCGATCGCTTCTCACTTGCCCGCGCCAGACGCAATGCCGCTCTTGCCATCATCTGAAGACTGCGACTGTCATCACCTTCTTGCTTTGCTGCTGCTTTGGCCGCCTTTGCCCCGGTCGGTCGCCCATCAAGTGCGTCGACTTGCTCGTCGCCGCCGTCGCGTGTGCTAGCTGGTCGCTAGCCGGTCACGCTCTTGGAATGCTGGCCCTTTGCCTCGAGAGCAGCGACAAGCCGGGTTCCACTTTTGGTGGTCCTTCAGCACTCGCCAGCAGTGCAGGAACTTGAACGCCTTGCCGTCCTTGAAGCCGCGACTCATGTGCGTTTTCTGGTACAGCTCGAACGCGCGCTGTATTTCATCTTCTTCCGTGGCGCCCGATATGGCCAGTTGGCGCACCATCGAGTACGTCCCACAGAACTTGTTCGTGTCGTGTTGGATGGTCGACCACTTTGTCTCGAGAGAACGCGCCGGCCGCTCGTCGCTGCCGCTGGGGCGTTTCTCGTTGTAGTCCTCGGCCAACCGGTCATAAAACTTCTCCGACGGCTGCCCTGTGCCCACAACAGGGTCTATGCCTACAGATAACCATGATCTGCAAACCTGTACCTCTTCGTCCGCCGTGAAGTTCTTTCCTTTGACATTGCTCATCGTGCGCCACTCCCCCTCGTTTCCTCTCGTTTCCCTTTGCTGGATGATTGAAGTTGCTCTTCGCATTCCGCGCGCGAAATGGAACATTCATCAGATTGGAACCCATTCGATTATCTCATGCAGCCTGATAAATATCTGGTTCCTCTGGTTGCCGTGTGCCCGGCAAATGGGCGTCTGTTTGCCGTGCATCCTCGAAATTTTGCCGTTTTATTTGCCGTTTTTGGGTTTGCCGTGTCCCGGTGGAGAGATAAAAAACCAAAACGGGAAATTTTCCGTTTGCAGGGCAGTGTACCGTGCACCGTCGGAGATGCTCTTAGCAGCAGGGGCGAATTTTCTGGCGCACGGGTGCGTGTTCACGCAAGAATTCTAAGCCACAGTGTTCGATATGCTTACTGCACATGCGAGCACGGCGTAGAGCAGCACAGACCACCAACTTCGCGCGCTACTACCCTCTTCGCACGGAACACCATTCAGTTCCATACATTTTCTGTTGGCTCACGGCCATTGCAGCAATCGACAATCACTCGTTTTTATAGACACTTTCGGCACATTTATCCCGCCCCTGTGGTGTGTCGACGGCGTGGAAAACGACGATGTTCGCTCCCAGAACCCCGCGTGTTAGCACAAGCCTCATGATTCTCTCTGTGATTGGAAGAATACATCCAAACAGCGCGTCGGAATACCCAACCGTTGAATAGAACACGTAAAAATCTTAGTGGGCTTTTGAACCTGTCGCGCACTTCAGGTCCCACAATTCTTCTCTTTGGAGCTGCTATTTGGCGATTTAACGCAAAATATGGTGTTTTGGGTTCTTCTCCAGTGTTGTCGCCCGATCAACCGATCCCCCTCAATCGGTGCGGCGCTTGCACAAATCACGGTTTAGGAACGTGATGTTTTGTGTGTTACATTTCACATGATTTCGGTCCTCCCAGATTGTGGCCAATCGGAGTCTTAAACCAAGAATGATGTTCACCTTTGTCTTCACAACAGTACGAATACTGCAACATGTAGTACCAAATATGATCACATATAAACGACACACATCCACATTTCCAACTGAGTCGCGCCCTTGCGGTCGCGGGGATCTCTTAGCGGCCAAGACAGCCAGTGCCCCAGAGGCAGAGTACTAAGTTAAACCGTCGTTTACTGTAAAACAACTAAGAGACCCCCTCTCTACAATCGAGCCCGACTGGAATAGGTAATTACAAAAATATGTGATATGGGATCCAGAATGGAACTTAAAAAGTGAAAATGTAACTAGAAAAATCGTCTTGTTCCTCTTGTATGTGTGTATGGGGGGGGGGGGGGGGGGTGTCTCAAACGACACTACCAAGGGGGAATGTGAGATGTTTTACAGTAACTATTGTGGGTTTCATGTGAAATTTCCGATCGTAATCAAATCGATCATGCGAGCAAATTGTGCGAGAGATCTTTTGCATACAAAAACCAAGACAAAAATACGGTATAGGGTTGCGGTTGTTGCTGCCCGGTTCTGGTGCAGATAGTTGATCAATGAAAATCAAGCCCGACCCAATTTCCACCAGTCAGGAGACATTGAATCGTTCGAGCTCCCTTCAAGACCGTTCAGGATCGGCATTTTGGGGTGGAAAGCACAATAAACCATTTTTGTAGCAACTGACCCTTCGTCGGTCGGAAAACGATGAAACGCCATTATCTCAATTAAAAATGACGATTAGAGGGCCGAAGTTGGTAGGGAGCCGCTATTAGGGGTTTCAAAGTTGTTTTTTTCGAACGCGAGAAATCACACCAAAAATCACACGCGTCTGAACGACATGTTCCCAAGAAAACGAGGTGGTTTTCTCGGGTGTGATTTCTCGGAGAAATCACGCCAAAAATCACGCGTCTAAACGCCAACTTTGAAACCCCCTATTGTACTAACAATTTGGTTGGTAGAAAATCATCTCAACACTCGCCCATTCGAGAGAATCTGGGATGTTTGCCACTTCGATGATGTCACCTCACGACATCCCCCGTCATGTAATGTCTCGACTGCTATAGTCCAAAGAAATAAATGCTCGTGAGCCAAGTTTGCGGCCACCACACCACCACCCAACCACCATATCCATCTATTATCAAGGTTGAAGCGATTCTAGTGTTTTGGGAAAAATTGATTTTCTAAAACTGCCCGACATTCCTGGGTATGGAGAGGGGGGGGGGGGGGGGGGGGGGGG
>JAMFLM010000023.1:0-20639 GCA_027475705.1 Pythium catenulatum
CTTAAGCAGCGCCGCGAGCTTGTTGTCCTCGGGCGGGCGCGCGCCGGCGAGGAACGTGTTGACGGCCTGCAGGCGCGCCGTGACCACGAACTTGAAGTAGAGCACCGCCGTGGAGACGGCGAAGGCCTTGACGCTGATGCTGCTCGCACTGTGGACCATGGTTGAGTGCTGGAGAAGGAGGAGGGCAGGGTGTGGCTCGCTGGATCGGTGGTAAATCGTTGAGTGAGAGAGCGACGGAGCACGCCGCACAGCGCTAAATCGAGTCGACGTCGACGTCGGTTCGGGTCCCTCGTCCGTGTTTATGAAGGCGCGCGGTTGCTCGATGTGTAGGCCCGGTTTTGCTCTCCATTTTTTGGTCTCACATACCTTTATTAGTAGACTTATGATAGTTAAAGTATGTAGTGACTTTCACAGATGGTGTAATTAGTAGACCGTAGGGTGCACATGGCTTCACAATCAGCGGACTGGGTAAACACGACGTGACGTGGGCCGCTGGCTTGAAAGTGACGAGCCCGGTCAACAGAATCTGCTCATGTTGCGGTGGGCGATGGGAAAGTTGGAGTGGCTGAACTCGTCGTCTTCATCGTCATCCCAGCGACCGGCGTCTTCCATAGCGGGCCGTTGCGGGTTGTGCAGGAAGTAATGGTCGGGATGACGCCCTGTAGCCGTCGTCCACGGTGAGTCGTGGTGGTCCGCCGGCGCGGCGTTGTACTGCCCGAGAAAGTCGCGCAGCGTCGTCGACGGCGACGCACCGCTTGCCGTCGCTTCGATCGCACACGTCAAGATGCGGACACCTACCATGCACACGCGAGGTGATCAAACAGTCGTGGTTACAGTAACCGGGACAGTACAGTGTTCTTTCGCCAGTCGAGACCACGGATGACCGTACCTGGGTACTGCGCGCCGATCCGCTCGACAGCACGCGACGTGCACACCACCACGGCCACGCGGATCGCGTCTTCGTTGACGCCAATGTCCAGCAGCGCCTCGATCGCCGCGCACACGCTCTCGCCCGTCGCCGTGGAGCATGTCAAAAGCAACACTCCGCTCGCGGCGCGAGACAGCTCGACAACCTGCACGACCGGCACGAAATCGCCGTCGTAATCGTAGTGCTGCGTTCGTAGGTGCACGTGGCCGACCTTGCCCTGCTCGGGCTGGAGCTGCTCCAACACGCGGGCAAGCGGCCGTCCTTTGTGGCCGACGGATACGCCGCATAGCCCCTCGCGTGGCCGGACACCGCGGACGATCAGGCCCGAGGTCGTGCGCACCTCGCCGACCGTCGTGGCCGCGCCCGTCGCGATCGCTTCCTCGAGCAGCAGCGTCATGAGCCGGTCGGCGGCGGCGCGGAAGACTCGCGGCGACGTCGACGCTTCGCGCAGCGTCGTCAGCAACATGGGCACCGCTGGGTGGGCGAGTTCGTGGACGCGGCTGGTGGTGTGGGTGTTGCCACCGTTGCTGCTGTCGTTGCTGTCGTCGCTGCCCGTCGGTGGTTTGCTGCTCGAGACGCCGGCGCGCTCCCTGACCGAGGAAAAATAAACAAAACCACACCAGGTTGCCGTGAAGTTTAGACGCGAACACTCGCTCGGAAATGACAAGCAAAAAAATACGGCGACGTACATTTCCTTGGCGGCCTCAAGTAGCGACTCGTAGCGTGCCACGATCTCGTCGCGGTTCTTCTTGATGTGGCAGATGGCGGCGCGCGTAACGCCGAACTCGCGCGCCAGCACGGCCTGCTTCTCGCCTTGTTCGATGCGCGAGATGATGCTGCGGCGGTCCACGTCGTGCAGGTACCGTTGGCGTTTCTTGTTGGTCGTCGTGGCAGTCGGCGGAGTTCCTGCACGCGTCACCGTCGTCACCGGTGTGGAAGGTGACGACGACGATGTCGATGAAGGCGTCGAGACCGGTTCGTCGGTGGTTGTAGACGACGACAACGAGGACGCGCGGCTACTCGGGCGCGCTATAGCCGGTGTCGCCGCATGGTGCGGGCTCCGCGCTTGGACGGTCTTGGTCAAGTGGTGCGGCGGGGAGGCGAGCCCACGACTGTACGTCGTCCTTTTCCCATCATTATCTACTACCTCACAGGACGAGGAGGAGGCGACCCGCTTCTTCTTTGTGTCCGCGTTGCCGCATAGCGCGTCGATCGTGGGCAGTCGCTGGCGCGTGGCCGTGGGCGAGGACTCCGTCTCCAAGTCGCCCGCGCTCCGCTTGCATCGCATCAGCGCGGGCCGCTGGGGGGCGCTCGTCGTCGTCCAGTGCGGCCGCTGGCCACAGGGGACAGCGTGGCCGTGGAGGGGGCGACACGACACCGGTGCCGGCTCGCGGCTGTCGCAATAGTAGTTGTACTCTCGGTCGTCATGACCCCGGTCGTCGTCGTCGAGGCTTACGTGGTGGATCATCATCAAGTACTGAGACGACGACCCCGAGACGCAGTGCGCAGAGTGTTGGACGTCGTCGTGGTAGCAGTCGTAGTGGCAGTCGCCGCGCCGGCCGTGGAACGCGCCGGAGGATCTCGGTGCCGTCGGTGGTGGCGCCATGGCGTGGTGTGCTGGTGGCTGGTGCTGAAGGAGAGGCGTCGGCGGGAAGTTATTCTCCGCTTGACTGATCGCCGTTGGACGAGATGCCGAGTGTTTCGTGAATGCAAGCGGGCACACAGCACGCAGCACCACTTGAGAATATCGCCACGGACGGCGAGCAGTGACGGACCTCTGAAAGCACCACCGCCCGCGACACTTTTGTTTGTTTTGTTTGTTTGTTGTTTTTTTTTTTGGAGTGGGTAGATGATCGCGCGGAAGAAACGAGAGTGAAGAAGAAGCGAGAAGAAGGAAGGTGAGGTGAGAGGGGGTCTAAGAAGGGACCCGTGCGAAACCACCCACGAGGGGGCCAGGAACTAGGGTAACGGTATCCCGTACGGCAAACACGTGCACACACTCCCACGCTGGCTGGGCGGCGTTATTGTCTTCGACTCTTTGTGGGCGCAAGAAAAAGGCAAGGCGTAAACGCTGCGGGTGTTGTAACAGCCCACGGCGAGTCGTCTGTAAGATCCGGGTCGACATGACAAGTCTCGGCGCGTGTGACCGTCTTTGAAGCTCGCCTCGGAAGGTCGGCAAGGGATGGATTTTCCGCCCGTCGAGCGGGGAAGCGGCCGTTTCAGACGCCGTTTAAGATCGTCTCTTTGTGGCAAGAGAGAACTGCTAAGGGGATCCTTCTCTTGTTCTCCTTCTGCGTTTTGAGCATGCTGTCCCAGGCCCCGCCAACGATCCGCTTGCTGAGTCGCATAGCGTGCTCGGTTCGAGGTGATTGCGTGTAGAAGTGGGATGTCCGGGGGGGGGGGGGGGGGGGGGGTGGCTTTTGTGCCGGCGCCAACGAAAAGAACTCGAACACCGTCGTTTCGCGAGCCGCGTTCAACGGCACGATGCCATGCTCCCCCCACTGCTGGGCTGCGACACGCTGGCCTCGAAGAGTCGACGCCCAAGCCGCCGGCGTGGGCTCGACGCAGAAACCGAGACGTCGCCGCACGGCTTGTTGCCTCGACGGAGTGGAGTGGGCCTGTCACTCGCCCACGTCTGTGCTATGCCCCCATCATCTGGTGCTTACAGAAGAAACCCCGTCGAATCTGAAGGCCGTCCAGTTGCTTCGTGGATTCAGTGTTATACTGTATTACTAATACATGCTCAGGTCACTGCGCACTGCTGCCACGGGGTCGGCCACTCTGGTCTCCGGTCGACAGCGTCCAGGCATTCCACGCGAGCCGGCGTCGACACGGGCATACTACCGGAGTGAGTGGGCGGGAATGGTCTGTCGAGATGGAAAACACGAGTGTCCGGCTCATGCACCCGCCGAAGATACGGGGGACCACTACTTGCCCACGCGTTGCCAAGCCTGCTCTGGGGTCCTGTGGCTGTAGCTTTGTGGTGCACGGTCGAGCAGACGGCCTGCTCCAGGCGCGACCACCTCGGCCACGTGACCTCGCCTCCGGTCGTGTCGCACATAAACCAGCCCTAGGGCGTTGCATAGGATCGCGTCGTGTTCAAGTAGTGCATCGGGTGATCTCCTCTACTCATATCCACCCACCCGCCGCCGGCAAGCGGCATGCAGCGAGCGACCGTGCACCGGGGTCTGTGTTTTCCCTCTCGGGCTGCCGGCGAAGGAATTGACGAGAAAGCTTGCCGCCCGATCATGGCGTGGCGACGCTACCCCCGTCGTCCCCATTCCGCCGCGCACTGCGCCATGAGCAGATACTGTACAGTTATCCTCGAGTTCACAACCGCTGCATGGATAACGCAGAAGAGCAGAGCGACGGCCCGATACAACACAGCAGTACGCTAGCTCCTGTTGGCAACTGCTGCCAGCCTCAACTTCTTCACGAGGCATGGGACACGCACAGTGGCGGTGGCGGTCGACACGAGGCGCGCAGAGCCGTTTAACTCTCAACGCGCGGGTCAGAATCGACCCGCCAGTTGTCGGCTCGAGCCTGCGTTGCGTTACTGTAAGTGCACACGTCGACATAATATGCGATTAGGGCCACGTGGTCCAGGGATTCACTGGATCGCGTGCCGGGCCGCCTGATAAGTCCTGGAGCGCCCGACGTCCACTCGCCGCGCGTTTGACAATGGGCATTCCTCCCGGTCCGCAAGGTAGCGAAGCCGGCGGGTACACGCGACGCACTCGCAGTGATTACCCTTGGGAAGTGGAGTCCAAGGCGATGCAGGACGCACAAGACTGGACTGGCGGGTACAGTAAAGCACTGAACATTATTTTTCATGTAGGGATTTGTGTCTAAAGGAGGACGCGGTCCGAGGGCGTCTGTGTTTTCACGGCCGCGGTCCAGTCTCTGGACCGTTTACCACACATCTCGTCACTTTCTGTGTGAAGTGGGGATGGGCGACTAGCGTGATGTATGCTGTCCGTCTCTCGCGTGTGTGGAGTCGCCGTTTACATGACAATCCTAGGACAGGACGCAGACAGGCCGCCGACCCAACCTCCAGGCGTCTGTTCTGTACGTATCCATTTTAGTGCGCACTTGCACTCACAGCACTGGCCCCATTGAATCTCCTGCGTATATTAAACCAAGCCATGCCCTCCAGGTTCTCGCTTGCTTGCCTTCCTCCCCTCGTACTCCACGAGCAGGCTTCCTCCGACAGTGCTGCTGAACAGTACGTGTGCCAGCATGACACTGCCAGGGAGGAGCCTGGCGACGCGTCGACGGGCGGGGGAGGCCGTGGTCAACTCCAACGGGTCCCGCCGGCTGCTTTCTTCATGTTGGGGTGCTGGATGAAGTGGTGCGGATGACTGTGATCGGAACGCGCGCCACGACTCGCGCTGACCGTTGTCGCCGTCGTCGTGGTGGGTCCAGTGGATATCGTGCGGTTGGCAAGACCGGTACCCGTGACGCTGCTGCTGTTGCCGGCGGTGGCGGTCGTCACGCCAGGCCTCGCACCGCGGCGCCTGCTGGTCGCCGGCCGCTTTGTACCGCTCTACAAAGTCGCACAACGTCGTCGTCCGCGACCCGTCGACCGCGCAGGCCACAATGCGGACCCCTACACATAGCAACAGCATTGACCAAACCTGTGTGAGCCAACACGATGCTGATCCATTTGCGATGGCGACCTTTGTTGGCCCTCAACGGTTTCTTACCTGGGTAGTGCGTGCAAATCCGCTCGACGGCGCGCGACGTGGCCACCAGCACGGCCACGCGGATCGCATCTTCGGCGACGCCGACGTCCAGCAGCGCCTCGATCGCCGCGCACACGCTCTGGCCTGTCGCCGTGGAGCTCGTCACCAGCAGCGCAACGCCTGCTTCAAGCGACATGTCGCGGGGGAGATCGACGCCATCGACAAACGGCCGCTCGACGTCACCGTCGGGGCGACGACGCTCGCTCCTGAAGTGCACGTGGCCGACCATTCCCTGCTCGGCTCGGAGATGCTGGAAAACGCGGACAAGCGGCCGACCTTTGTGGCCGACGGCCACGGCGCACACGTCTGCAGTAGGTTGGACACCACGGACGGTCTCGCCCGAGGTCGTTTGGACTTCACACAGTGCAGTGGGCGCACTTGTTGCGATCGCTTCCTCGAGCAGCAGCGTCATGAGCCGGTCGGCGGCGGCGCGGAAGGCTCGCGGCGACGTCGACGCGTCACGCAGCGTCGTCAGCAGCATGAGTACGGCCGGTCGCGTGAGTTCCTGGACTCGGCTGCCGGCGTGAGTGCTCTTGCCATCGCTGGCGTCATTGTTGTCGTTGTTGTAACAAGCCGTCGGTGGTTTGCTGCTCGAGACGCCGGCGCGCTCCCTGGTCGAGGAAAAATACACAAAACAACACCAGGTTGCCGGGAAGTTTAGACGCAAACACTCGCTCGGAAATGACAAGCAAATACGGCGACGTACATTTCCTTGGCGGCCTCAAGCAGCGACTCGTAGCGTGCCACGATCTCGTCGCGGTTCTTCTTGATGTGGCAGATGGCGGCGCGCGTGACGCCGAACTCGCGCGCGAGCTCAGCCTGTTTCTCGCCTTGTTCGATGCGGCGGATGATATTGTGCCCGTCGACGTCGCGCAGGTACCGCTGGCGTTTCTTGTTCGCCGTCGTAGCTGTCGCTGGCGGCGTGGAACGCACCAGAGGAAATCGGTGCTGGTGTTGGTGAAGTCATGGCCTTAGCGGGTTGGTCTGGTATTGTGCGGGTGTGTCCGTGTCTGGCGACGAAGGAGAGGCGTCGATGGGAATTCGTTGCTTCTCCGCTGGCGCGGGAGGCGTCGAGTGTTTCGTGGTTGTAAGCGGGGGCACCCCGCACGCGGCGCCACCGTTTCAATTTAGCTCCCTGGCGGCGAGGACCGGTGACGGACCTACGAGAAGGATCACAGCCGGCCGCACCTTTCTGTTCGCGGGTTGGTGGGTAGACGATTCCCGTGGAAGATGCGAGAGTGAGCGAGAAGAAGCGAGAAGAAGGAAGATGAGAAGGGGGTTCGCCGGTGGGTCTCGTCCAGAAAAAAAAATCCAAAACTCCCCACGGCGAGTGCCGGCCACGATCCCCACGTGGTGACCGTGACGGAAAAAAATACAGCAGCCCGCACAAGAAACAGACACAAGCACATTCCAAACGCTGCGCTGGATTGTCTTCGATTCAGATCCACGCACGGAAGGCGCGAGAGAAAGGCAAGGAGGAAACGCTGGACGTGCACCGCACAACCACCGACGCACACGGTCGCCGTGGGATGCCTCCTCGTCGTGTACGTGTAGTAGGCACATGCGCTGTCGTTGAAGCCTGCCATGGACGAGGAGGAAGGAAGCGAGGGCTCTCTCCTCCCGCACTACATACCTACAGTGCTGAGGCCGCGTCGGCCGTTTCAGACGCCGTTTCGAACGTCTCGTGGCGTCCAGAGAGAGGCACCACGAAGAGGATGCTTTACTTGTTCATGTGCGTTTCAGCCTGCGCTGTCCCACGCGGCGACGCCGCCCGCTTGCTGAGTCTGAGTATGCTCGCGGCGGCGTGCTTGGTTGGGGGGCACCAGCGGAGGTGCCTTCTTCTGGGGCCGGGTCCCGTGCCAGCTTCGACGAGAAATAGAACGCCGAAGTTTCACAACTCAACCGGCGCCAGTCGCGCGCGCGCGACACTCCACGGCACGATCCTACACCCTTCCCTGGCACGGACGCGGCCAGCCTGCGACACGCTGCGACCGCTCTCGAGCACGCAACGCAGTCGACTGGCGTGAGTGTCGCGCGGGGCGGGCACGAGCCGCCGCGTCTTCTGGCTGTATGCAACGCCGCCGCATGCGTGACCAGGAAACTGAATCGGCGCTCGGCTTGTTGCCTCGACAGGAGCGACAGAACAGGCCTGTCACTCGCCCCCCCCCCTCCCCCCAGGGCTGTCCTATCCTACACAGTGTCTCTCAGGTGCGTGCAGCACGGGCCCTGTCGAATCCGAAGGAGACGTCGGCTGGTTACTGATGTGGAATCGCATTCAGTGTATACCAATCGCCCGGTTAGTTGCCAGCTGACCGGCCACTCCGGACAAGAGTGCCCGAGTCCGGTCGACGGCATCAAGGAATTCATAGCGAGCCGGGTTCGAATGCACCCGTTCCCTGGCACAGACATACGTATACATCCTTTGACCTTCTTCAGACATGTCATGGTGGGACGGTGTGGCAAACCCGAGTGAACGTTACGCGCGTGGATCCACCCAGCCAAGAGAATAGGGAGTGTTTGCTAGCCCCACGCTGCTGTATGTCCGTATGGCCCTTTGCCTATGGCATGGTGCCAGTCGAGCAAACGAGACGCTCAATCCAGAGTGACCCGCCCTGCCGCAGGGCGGGCCACGCCCCGGGGACTTGACTTGACTCAAGCCGCATTGGGCGAGAACTTGTCGCACATAAACCAGCCAGTCGGTACATGATGTCGTGTTCAAGCATCGCGGATGGTTGACGCAGCCAAACTGCCGTCGGGCATCGGCGGGCGGCTATCCACACTGGGTCTGCTTTTCTCTCTCCCTATAGAAAGCCGTTGGCCGCTCGATCATGACGGTGGCGACGGGCTTTCGCCGCTGCGACAACCACACGAAAGTCGCGAGCTACGTGGGCGCAGACTCGAGGAAAGCGGGAACGCGGCTACTGCGCGTCGCCGCTGCAGTTGAATGCTGATATCGGGTGTTTCTCCGGATCCGCGGTTTGTCTCGCCTGGCATGTGGCATGTCCAGTTAGGAAACGAGGGAAGTCGGTTGGTGCACGCGCCGCATCCGGAATGATTGCCGTGGCGATCACCCGTCATTCCGCAGAGCAATCAATCACTCGCTGGACGAAGGGAACTGTTTGTCTGTTTGTGGTTGCTGTGTGCTGATACTGATCCTGTCAGGAACCTGCTCTGCACGTACACTGCTGTACTGTATGTACACTTGGATTTTGCATCCGGATGTGGACACGGTCAGAGGGCTTCTGTGTTTTCACGGCCGCGGCCCTGACTCTGGACACCAGACTGAAGTCCAGAGAAAAAAAAAACATCTCTCCATGTACTGTTTTGTGTGAAGATTGCAATAGACGGGCGACCAACAATGAGTTCTGCATCGCAGACAGCGCCGCGGACCCTGCTCCTCCGGACCGTAAGCGCATGGGGTCTACCTTGGCGATGGCCCCCTGCCCTTCCTCCGTCAGCGCCTGGGCCGCCGTATCGCCAGTGCTCTCCGGAGTTAGACCCTCCACCCAAGGATAGGCAGAGGGGCCTCGCCACGACGCGTCGACAACGGCGGCCGTGGTCGACTCCGACGGGTCCCGCCGGCTTGTTTCTTCCTGTCGTCGCAGTTTGGTCCATTGCATTCGACCTCGTGTCTCATGGTCCTCCCTTTTTTCTTCTAGCAGCAAGCGGCATGAAGGGTCTTGCCCCGCTCGCGCCCTCGCGCTCCGTGCTTTCCCTCGCGTTTTCACGACATCGCACACGAGGCCACCCACGGCGCCACCCGGGCTCGTTATCACGCATCCCTCCATCCTCGCCATCTCACAATCCCTTTAGGTACTATTAACACCATCAGCATTGCTTTCGCTTCTGCCATTGGGAGTGCTCGTACTGCCGGGCTGGAACGGGGTGAGGCGGCACGGATGCCACTGATCGCGAGGATCGTCGCACGTGGCACTGACCGTCGTCGCCGTCGTCGAGGTGGTTCCAGTGGCTCCCGTGTGGCTGGCGAGGCCGAGACCCAACACGTTGTTGCTGCTGATGGTGATTGTTACGCCAGGCCCCGCGCAGCGGCACGTCCTCTTTGTCGGCCACGTTGTACCGCTCCACAAAGTCGTTCAACGTCGCCATCGGTGAGGCTTCGACCGCGCAGGCTACGATGCGGACCCCTACACATAGTCAAAGTCTTGTGTGAGTCCACGATGCAGATCATCTTTCCAACGGAGAACGTTTATGATCCCTCCATCAGATTCATACCTGGGAACTGGCTGCCGATTCGCTCGACAGCGCGCGATGTGCACGCTAGGACGGCCACGCGGATCGCGTCCTCGGCGATGCCGACGTCCAGCAGTGCCTCGATCGCCGCGCACACGCTCTGGCCCGTTGCCGTCGAGCACGAAAAGAGCAGCACACTGCCCGCGTCGTCCCGCGGCAGCTCTACGTCCTCCACGACCGGCACAACGTCGCCGTCGTAGTGATAGCGCTTGCTACTGAGATGGACATGGCCGACCATGCCATGGTCGGGTTGGAGCTGCTGGAACACGCGCGCAAGTGGCCGGCCCTTGCGACCAACCGCCACGCCACAAAGTCTCTCGCTTGGCCGAACGCCGCGAACGGTCTGGCCCGTGGTCGTGGGCACTTCACACACCGTCGTGGACACACTTGTTGCGATCGCTTCCTCGAGCAGCAGCGTCATGAGCCGGTCGGCGGCGGCGCGGAAGGCTCGCGGCGACGTCGTCGCGTCGCGCAGCGTCGTCAGCAGCATGGGGACCGCTGGGTGGGCGAGTTCGTGCACGCGGCTGCTGCCGCGGGCGTCCGCACGCGAGTTTGTCGTGGTCGTAATTCCGGCTTGCTCCCTGATGCAACAGAACAGCAAGATCCATCCACGTGAGTCTCAGAAGAACACGATCGGTGTTATCGTAGCGAGCGCAGCCGTACATTTCCTTGGCCGCCTCGAGCAGTGACTCGTACCGCGCGACGATCTCGTCGCGGTTCTTCTTGATGTGGCAGATGGCGGCGCGCGTGACGCCGAACTCGCGCGCGAGCACGGCCTGCTTCTCGCCTTGTTCGATGCGCAGGATGATGCTGCGGCGGTCGACGTCGCACAGGTACCGCTGGCGCTTCACGGTGTTGCCTGGCGCCGTCGTCGACGCTGAAGAGGACGGGCGCGAGACCTTGTTGTCGCCGTCGGTCGTGGAAGGAGACCCTGCGCGGCTGGTTACGTGCGCTGGGCTCCGCGTTTGGACGGTCTTCGTCAAGTGGTGCGGCTGGGCGGTAGGCCCACGACGCAACGCGGTCGTGATACCATTGTCTGCATTGACAGCGTCGCCGCCACGCGACGAAGTGACCCACCTCTTCTTCGTAGAGGCGCCGCCACAGAGCGCGTTGATCGTCAGCAGGCGCAGCGGCGTCGCCGTGGGCGACGACTCGGTCTCCATCTCGGTCGCGCTCCGCTTCCAACGCGTCAGCGCCGGCGATTCCTTGTACGTTTCCGGCGGCCCCCGTCCAGAACGGTCTAAGGCGACGACACTCTCGTGGTCGAGGTGCTTCTGGGCGTCGCGGGCATCGTGGTGGTAGTACCCTCGGTCGTCGTCTGGATGGAACTGTTGGTGGCGCATTCTGGACGGGAACGACACAGTGCGTCCGAGGCGGTCCATTGGGTTCGGCGCCTCGCTGCAGAGGCTGCGCTGGCCCTGGGACGCGCCGGACGACGTCGGTGCCAGCGGTGCCATGGCCTCTTGCGTGTCTGAGTGTGTGTTGATGAATGAGAGAGAGTGCTTGAGTGAGCCCACCGCTTGCGAGGGTGGGCTTGCTTGTGGGTGTGCGAGACGCAGACTGTTTCGCAAGAGTAAGCGGGTGTGTCGCTAATTTTACCCCTGGCGAGGAGTCGTCGGTGGGGTCGGTGACGGACTTCAAAGAGCCGAAAAGCACAAGCGCAGTATTTCGTTTCGGGCCTGGCCATAAAAAATAGCTCACACGCAGTCACACAGCAAATGCTGAACGGGATCATCCTCGTCCAGCACGGACGCCACACAACAAGGCGGGATTTGAGTGCAGAAATACCGGATACTGTACCCTCGACGTCACGGCGACACAGTGGGATGAGCGGAGGCTCCGTCTGTCCCACCCAAAAAATACTGTAAACAAAAGGAGGGTCTTGCTGGGCCTTTTCACACGATGTGTGAGGGGACCGGGCGTTTCGCCAGCTTGTGGTGCGTGGAGGGAAGGAGGAAGAGCGAAGAACGAAGAGGATCCCTCTTGCGATTCAGGTGCGTTTGTCCCAAACGCCGTCGCCAGCAGCTTGCTGAGGCTATAATATAGTCTTCTGTTGTGGGTAATACGCTGTAGTCCCTCCCTTTAGCCGTCTAATCATGCCGCACACGTTCAGTGATTTTGCGCCATTCGATTTAGCAGGCGCTGCAGTTGATTCTGGCAACCTCTCGGGTCCCATCCTGTGAGGTGTGGCGTGGCTCGCCCGATGCCAGCAAAAAAATGAATCAAAACGTCGAGAAAATGGGACGCTGTCGATTCGTCCCTGCGACACGACCGAGCGTACCTCTGCTTCGGCGAAGAGTCAGAGCTGACACTTTGAAGGGCGTCCAAGCCGGCGAACTCGATGGCGTTCTTCCTTGTGGATAAGGCGCGCGTGCCAAGGTCCTGATCACAGGGGAGCAATCGCGGCCAGCCTCGTCTCCCACTCAGTTGGAACGGCTCGGCATGCAGAAAGGCACTGCCGCTGGCCTGGATTCTGGCGGCGGTCGCGCGCCGCTGAAACCGAAACGGCGCTCGGCTTGTTTCCACGGAAGAGTGGGCCTGGGTGACGCTGGGGTCAGGCAGCTCCTCGCTGGGGTCTGTGGCACGAACTGGTGCAAGCAGCACGGCCCCTTTCGAATCTGAACGTCGTTTGGTTAGTGGATTCAGTACACCACGCGCAGCTGCATCTGATGCTGCGTGGCTATGGCTGCGGTAGTTGCATGTGGCTTGGTGCCTCGGCCCGCTTCGCGTCGCGATGTCGGTCGCGCGCTGCAGCGGTTCAGTCCTAACCAACACTCCCTCCCAAGTTGGGAGGGAGTGTTGGTTAGGTGGGAGTCCCAACATGGAAACGAGAATCTTGAGCCGGACTTCAACAAGCGAGGCGCTCCCGTACACTCCAGCGACGACGGCATTCTTCTCACTCGTTCGAGAGGGAAGGGGTCACACGCGCCAGGATGGACAGCAGCACTTCCCGCCACGGAGCGTGGAAAATGCCGAGTGTACGGTACGGTGCCCTGTATCTCAATCCTGTGCATACTGTACAGTACCCCAACCCAAGAAAAGCGGGGGGATGCCCCCTCCGCACCCACGGCGACTGGACTGGAAACAGCCTCCTGAACAACGCATCAAGTTCTTGCTGTTCCCGGCGCGCAGACGAGCCGACCGAAGTAAGCCCATCTCTGTCACAAGATCTTGTCGCACATAAAACGGTCGTGCGTTGAAACGCTCCAAACGATACGCATCGTGTTAAAGGCAGACTGTGAATGTGTGCTCCCCATGTGGTGGCTCATCACACACATCGACGGCCCTGGGCCTGGGAAACTCCTAAAGCTAGACGTTTCCAGGGAACGTCTAGCTCTGTGTCTTTTTCTTCCTTCTCGCGAGGCTGGGCTTCGCGTTTCGTTTGTCTGTTACGAAGTTTAGGAGCTCCAGGGGCACCAGCGAGCAGCTCCCACACGGCTAGCGATTGCTCAGCGATTCGCTCGGGTCGCTTTTGACGCTGCGGTCCCGACCGGCAGACCGCGGCCGTTCGCGCAGCCGCAGCCGCGCTGGCGCGTTCAGAGAAATCTGCTCTCGCGCTCCGCAGACAGGAGCAGAAAGTCCGCCTCCTTCTCCCGCGGACGACTCGACGCAGGGTCAACTTCTCGAACGAGCAGCATTGGGCGAGTGTGCGACACGCAATTGGTGCGAGTTTGCGATTGGCAAGCACGCGCGGCGCCGTTTAAAACATTATTTCAAGGGCGAGATGCCGGATTCATGTGACGATCGACTCATCTGTTTAGACTCGAGAGCGAACTCAAGCGGGCGAGCGCCACGCCATGGTGGCCTCGTGGACCTGTGGCCATCGCATCCACGACATCAGATGAGGTGACTGAACCGATGGCTCGTCGCCTGCCCCCAATCAATGCGTCGCCAGATGCTCCGTGGACTCCCGGTGCAGTGTACCGCGTCCAGGCGTTCCTCCTGGTCGGCAACTCGTCTCGTCCCGCGCGCCCAGGTACAGTACATACAGCATTGGCCGCGCCAATTCAGAGCCGTAAACTTGCCCGGCAATCATTTGCTCGGTGTGGATGGATGGACGGATAGGTGGAAGGATGTGCAATATCTCTTCATTCTGGACGGATTATTTGGTCAGGCACGTCCTCCGGACGAATGCAGGAATTCCATACGCTGCATGATCCACAGGTGATGACGACGCGGTCGCGGGGAATCCGGATTTTCACGGCTGCGGTCCAACTCCCTTCTCTTCCGTGGGACAAGAGCCAGATGCGATTGGCTCATTCCGAGGACTGTGATCCCCATTTATTTTTCCCGATGAATGGGATCCCCATTTAACACCGTATGGTGAGCTGCACGTATCGTGATGTAGGCGCAGACGAGACCAACTCCTACTGTTTACCTGTCGGCGCAGCGGCACTGCCGCTGCTTCAACTGTACAAGGTCAAGAGCCTGACTTCGGAGGAATGCCCATCGTGTGGAACTGCCACCGGGTAGTGGACCACGGGGTCACGGGGTCACACGGTCCAAATTCGCTGAAAAATTCACCCGCTGGCCCACCCGCCCCACTCCTCATTCTGAACAACGGAGCTTTTCGCCGAAGCCAGTGCACCCACAGCTTCCACCGGCGCCGAACGCCAGGGATCTCCGTCCGCTTATCGATCATTTAGGATCACTCCCTCTCGACAATCACGACACGACGACGTCGTGTCGTGCTCGGCGCGAGCTCCGGCTTCTACGTGTCGTCATTTTGTTCCGTGGCGGTCGACCTCGTGTCTCACAGGACCGCCGAAGGCCGTCGCCCTTTCTGGACGAGAGGATGCAGGGTCGGACATGGTCTCCATCATCTCTACTTGCGTCCACGCGCTCGGCAGCTCTTCCCTGATTTCTTGGGTACATACAAAAGCCATCCCATTGCATTCGTGTCGTCTATCGTTCCCTTCGTTCCACCATGTGCTTCTGGGCCGGCCCACTCGTAGTCGACTTTGCGTCCACGATCACACCCAGTGACGCCGCGGGTGTCCAGGAGCCCAACTTCAAGCGCCCGCATGACAGCGGTTGTATCCCTCCCCGCTGCAGCTGGCGCCGCCGTTGTCGCCGAAGTTGGTCCAATGGTCGGCGCCCATCTCATGCTGTAGCTTAGACTGGTGCTCGTGACGCTGCTTACGGTGGAGGTCGCCACGCCAGGCCTCGCGCCACGCGTGCTTGTGCTGATTGCCGACCGCCGTGTACCGCTCGACAAAATCACACAAAGTCGTGGTCGGCGATGACTCGATCGCGCACGTCATGACAGTGACTCCTACACACACCAACAGAGACCACGAATTGTGAGGCTTCACCTACCAAGCCTAGGCCCAACCAGCGGAGCGTACCTGGGAACTGGCTTGTAACCCGCTCGCCGGCGCGCGACGAGCACGCCAGCACGGCCACGCGGATCGCGTCTTCGGCGACGCCGACGTCCAGCAGCGCCTCGATCGCCGCGCACACGCTCTGGCCTGTCGCCGTGGAGCATGTCAACAGCAGGACAACGCCTGCTACACACGACAAATCGCGTGGAAGATCGACGCCCTTGACGACCGGCATGAAATCGCCGTCGAGGTGATGGCGCTCGCTCCTGAGGTGGACGTTGCCGACCATGCCTTTCTCGGGTTGGAGCTGATGGAACACGCGGGCCAGTGGGCGGCCCTTGTGGCCGACAGCCACGCCGCACACATCTGCAGTAGGTCGAACACCAAGGACTGTCTGCCCTGAGGTCGTCTGGACTTTACAGGCCACAGTGGCCGTGCTCATCGCGATAGCTTCTTCAAGCAGCAGCGTCAGGAGCCTGTCGGCGGCGGCGCGGAACGCACGAGGCGAGGCCGTTGCGTCGCGCAGCGTCGTCAGCAGCATGGGCACCGCTGCGTGGGCGAGTTCGTGGATGCGGCTGCTGGCGTGGGCATCCACAGGCAAGTTGCGGGGTGTGGTCCCAGCTTGTTCCCTAGTACCACACAGCAGCAGCAACATCCATTCATGTCAGTCACTGTAGAATGCGAACGGTGTCATCGACATCACGGCAAGGCCTAAACTTACATGTCCTTGGCCGACGCGAGCAGCGACTCGTACCGCGTGATGATCTCGTCGCGGTTCTTCTTGATGTGGCAGATCGCGGCGCGCGTGACGCCGAACTCGCGCGCGAGCGCGGCCTGCTTCTCGCCGTTGTCGATGCGGCGGATGATGCTGCGCCGGTCGACGTCGCACAGGTACCGCGGGCGTTTCGCAGTCGAGGCCGGTGGTGGCGAAGGCGAAGACGGTGGAGACGACAAAGGCGAAGTCGACGAGGACGGCGTCTCGACCGTGGTGTTGTTGTGAGCAACGGCGGGAGACGCTGCGGGCTCCGGGCACCGCGCGTTGGCGATCTTCATCATGCGGTTAGTAGGGGAGGAGAGGGCATGATTCAAAAATGTGGTCGTTCTCCTTGCTTGGTCTGTCAAGTACGGAGAGTGCGTGGCGATCTGATTCTTCTTCTTGGCCGAGCCACCGCAGAGCGCGTCGATCGTCGGCAGCCGCAGGGGCGTCGCTGTGGGCGAAGTCTCGGCTTCCATGTCGGCCGCCTTCCGCTTGGAACGCGTGGTTGCAGGCCGCTCCAAGACCGCCATTCCCCACTGCGACTGCAGTGTGCCGTGGTCCGTGGCGACGCCAGTACGGTCCCAGCGGTGTCGCTCCCCGTCATCAAAGTCGAACTGGTTATCTTGGCCGGTGGACAAGAAGTCGGGGCGCAGCCTCATTTCGCTCGTCGCCTCCGTATGGCTCGCTGGCCACCACGGCTTGTCGTGGCCGTAGCCGCGTCGGCCGTGGCAGAACTCGCCGATGGTCGTGGCCGGCAACAGCGGCACCGGGGGCAACAGACAAGGAAAGCGAGCGAGCGTGTGCATGGGGCTATCTGTGTAATGGTCGACGAGAGTGCGGGGGCCCGTGGCGAGACGTGGAATGACGAGGCGGCGAAGAGATCATTGGTGGTGGCGTCGTTGACGGCGCGAAGCAGGCGAAAAATCGAGTAACTGAACCGCGTCATCGCGTTTCGTTGAGGAAAAAAAAGGCTAAGAGCCGCGACGCACACACTCTCGGGTCGGGCCACCCACTCCACACGCCTCGGATGTCGGTGCGTTCGTGAGCATCCACCGATGCACGAGAAAGGGCAGCGAGCGCAGCCGAACGATCGAGGGGTGGATGAGGCGAAAGCCTGGATAAGGCGAGAGCGTGCCCGATTACAGTACACTGCATGCACTGTACGCAAATTTCTTGGCATCCGGGGGAGAGAATCCCCTGTGCGTACTGTACACTGCCGACGTCTTGCTTGCTGGTGTTGTCCCCATTGAACCTTGCACGTGGCCTGGGACTCTCAGAGCCTGTCACAAGATCCCGAGTCGTGGATCGCTATGGGCATGGAAACTGGATCCGGACGCATTCCTAAGAGCACGTGTCCGGGTCCAAACTCGATGGGCTTCGCTTCTCTGTGGCAAGCGGAATTCGCCCGAAGGGACCAACCTCCTCCGGCTCGTCTTGTGCCGGTTCGCGGAGAACTTTGGATTAGCCAGTGGGTCCGAATTTTCGGGCGTGGGAGGATGAGAAACTACGGAATCCTGCAACCGAAATGGCGCTCGGCGTGTTGTCTGGAGAGAGAGAGAGTTGGTCCGGGGCCTCGAATCTGAGTTGCGTTTCGGCCTCGGCTTTGGTCATTTGATTCAGTATCTATCCTCTCCACGCGCAGCTGCGCCGTGCGCCCACAGGATTATGCACATGCGCGCGATCGATCGCCGCTGATCCAGCACACTGAGCTGGACGCACTGGACAAGTGGGCCTTTGACTTCCGAACCCTGTGATATGGATTAGGGCCATCGAAGATTCGCGTTCTCTCTTCGACGACGGTGATGTTCCTGATCCAAGGCATGCCCGCACAGGGCGTTTCTGGCCCATACGTACGTACTGAATGGAGGTCACGCACTCGACAGCAACTCGCTCCATCCCCTGCCCCTTGCTGTTCACGGCGGTCAGACGAGCCCGCGTGGCGCGCTGCTGTTTAGCAAACCGTCTAGTGAGTTAAACATTCGGTGGCGTGATCAAGTTGCACCTGGACCGACCGAGCTCCAGCGTGTTCACCGGTCACCACGACTGCTCGACGCTCGCCCGTCCCTCACGTCTGTGTTTTGTGTGTGTCTGTGTGTGTTCCTTTGCGTGCGGCCCAACCAAGCGGAAGCTCCCTGCTCGACTGTTGGTTTTTTAGGGCGTCGTGTCGTCCGTTCCCTCAGGAGCTCTCGAGCAGCTGCCGTGCGAGCACTCACTGCGTCGAGCGGCTCCACGCACATGGATCGCCAGCTGCGTTCGGCGAAGACTCGTCGAACAAGGGAACTCTTCCCCATCCCACTGTCCAGCTGCCCTTCTCCACGCGATGGGAAGCGACCGTGATACAGCGTGCAGTACAGCTCGCGAGACAGCGAGCGCGAGGGAGAGAAGGTGAGCGATTGACAGCCCACCCATGCTCGGAGTAAGGAAAGAGCGACGGCGGAAATCGTTGGTCCTCGCTGGCCTCCTTTCGTCCAGAGGACGACATCATTCGGTAATCCTACGGTGAGAGTGCCGACTGCTCCACAGCTGTTCTCGTTCAGCGACGCGACAGAGCGTGGTGGAGGAGGATCGTGTACCGGCGACGGAAAGCAGGCCAAACGCTGGGTGGTTGTTTAAGCCGAAAGGCAGGCAATCTTCCGATGACGACACGGTCGGAGGGTATCTGTGTTTTCACGGCCGCGCGGTCCAGAGAACGAGCTGGGAACGGGAAGCAGCCCATCCCAGCCGCCCATCCCACCCTCAGTTGTGGTCCACAACTTGTGGATATCCTCGCTTAACGTGTGGCCATCGTGTCGTCATGCGCGGACAGGCGCGAGGCGTTGAGTCGTCTGCCGCCGGCCTGCTTCGATATTTTTTTTTCGAACGTCGTCCAGAAAAGAGAATGTTTGGCCCACTGAGAACTTCCATACTGTAGGGACTGGACCAAACCCACCCAGCGTCCGCCGAACACGAGCGATCTCTCCAGCTCTCGGGCATAGCCTTATGGATGTGGAGAGTGGTGTGGGGGCACATGCAAAATTGGGGTCCAGCACATATTTTTTGCTCCTCAGCACATTTCCTTCGAAACATTATGTTCAGTTATTTTAATTCAGTAGTCTACAGCCCTGAACCCTTAAACCCTCCCCCCTTCAGTACTTTTGACCAAGCCAAGGTTTAGACTCGGGCGCAGAGCGCCCTCGGCTAAACCTTGGAAGCCAAGCTGGTGTGGGTTGACCCTAGTCCTCGGCCTCCGGCCTGCGGAGCCAAGCCAGAGCGTGTTAACCCTACGTCCTCGGCCTGCGGCCTGCGGAGCCGAGCACGGGTGTGTGCTGTGAAGACTGCAAGACTTGATGCAATGTACTAACTTAGAGTGAATGTGCTGGGGAGCAAAAACTATGTGCTCGACCCCAATTTTGCATGTGCCAGCCCCTTTTTCTCATGGATGTGGAGGGCCAGTGTGTAATTCACACAACACGCCGGATCCTTCGTGTCGTCATGTTGTTCCGTTGGTGGTCGACCTCGTGTCTCACCGAGCTTTTGCCCGCACAGGCAGGGGGCGACATGGTTCTCCGCTCTGGCTGCATGAGCCGTGTTCTTCCACGCGCTTCAGGACGATTCCGCGATGGACCCCGCGGGACCATCGTTCCTTCGTGATTTCCGCACCATCCCATCCCGCCCCATGCCTACAGAAAATCAAATCGTCCTGTCTATTACTTCTTTCTGCGCGAGCCGCAGGCCAATCAAGACCCGCGAAGTCCTGAAGTCCTCGCTGTAATTAAAAAAAAGGCACGCTGCTCGAGATTGGCTGTAGGTCTATCGCGAGAAGCTCCGTTCAAGGTGGCCCCGGTCGTTTCCTCGGGGCTGACGATGGCGTCCAGACGTCCGGCTGGTGCGGCCGGCCTCTCTCGGATGACAATGATCGAAAAACTCCGCGCTAACGCTGGGGCCGCCATCGTAGTCAACCTCGTTCCAGTGGACGAGTTCCATCCCGTCTGGCCGTTCAGGCTGGTTCTCGCGGCTGTGATGGTGGCCACGAAAGACCTCGCGCCGCGGCACATGCTGGTAGTTGGCGGCATTGCTGTACCGCTCGACGAAATCGCTCAATATCGTCGACGTTGACGCCTCGACCGCGCACGTCACGATGCGGACGCCTACACGCCACATATACAACACTGTGAGAATGGTTGACGAACGCCTCAAGGTCCGACAAGGACCACATGCACCCCCGCAACCGCTTCATACCTGGGAATTGGCTGACGATCCGCTCGATGGCGTGTGACGTGCACATCACCAGAGCCACGCGGATCGCGTCTTCGCCGACGCCAATGTCCAGCAGCGCCTCGATCGCCGCGCACACGCTCTGACCCGAACTCGTCGAACACGACAAGAGCAACACGGCGCCGCCAGCGTCGTCTCGTGGTAGCTGCACGTCCTCCACCTCCACGAACGGCACGACATCCCGTCCGAAGTCGTGGCGCTCCGTTCTGAGGTGCACGTGCCCGACGCCCTTTGCCGGCTCGAGCTGCTCGAACGCGCGCGCAAGTGGCCGGCCCTTGTGGCCGACGGCCACGCCGCACACGTCCGCAGCAGGCCTGAAGCCACGAACCGTCTGCCCCGAGGTCGTTTGGACTTCGCAGACTACAGTGGCCGCGCTCGTT
>JAMFLM010000024.1:0-20585 GCA_027475705.1 Pythium catenulatum
ACACACACACACAAGATCCTGGCCGACGATGAGTGCCGCCGGCAGCGACAGCAGCTACTCCTCGGACTAGCCGTACGGGTATGCTTCCAGTGATTCCAGCGACGAGGAAGAGCTCGTGGATCTGCCGGCGCAGTCGCCATGGGCACGGATGTTTGGCTCCGCGGACGCCGACGTGATGGAGCGCATAAACTGTTGTTGCAAGAAGTGCCTGACAGACAAGCAGCCACAGCTTGATGTTTCGTTCTCTCTGTCGGCCAGATGAACAAAGAGGCGAGAAAAACGGCCTACATGACGTCGCTGGCGATCAGCGGGTTCACCGACACTGGCATGAGCCGACAAGGAAGCGGAGAGCGCGCGCTATGCGTATTTGGTGCCCTTCTGTGACCAAGTGTGCAAAAAGGCGTTCCAGATGCTCTTCAACCTCTCCAACGACTCTCTTGCCGTTGCCCGGGCGCGTGTGGCTGACGGTCACGCGTACGCACACGCGCACGGCAACACGAACAATGCCTACGCAGCCTCAATCGACCGTGGAGATATTCTCATCTGGATCAGCAGTGTCGCTGCAGCGCTGGGTGAGCCAACACCAGTTCGTTTCCGCCGGCTAGTCACGACGAACGGAGCCGTCAAGCGCTTCACGACCATCGAACCGATCACTTTCCTCCCGGCCCACCTCACCTGGGAGGCACTGTTCGAGCAGTACAAGCTGCATCTCGCTGACAAGAACCCACCGGTGACGCCACCATCGTATAGTGCGTTCTCCAAGCTCATCCAGGTGCGGTGCAAGAACATCCGCATCCGCTCTCCCCGCACGAATGTCTGGACATTTGCTCCGTGTATTCGACGCGTCAAGCGCGAACGCCCACGGCACTCGAGACCGAGAACCAAGTCACTCATGTCTTCGATGCTCGCATGATGCGGTAAGCGCCTTCGACGACGTTGATTGTTATTAAGACCGGGTTTGTTCTACCGGTACTTATAAGAACTAATATAAGCACCAGACGAACTACTTCTACTCCGAGAGGTGTGCGGCCAAGGGAAGCAACGAGGTGGTTTCCATGCTTCACAAGTTTGCGCTCGAAAGCAAGATGTACACCGCGGGCCCGGGCTCGATGTGGTGGACGATCTACGCGGATAACTGTGGTGGCCAGAGCAAGGACAGCCAGATGCCGTGCTTGGTCATCGCGACGCGCAGCGCGAGGATGACTCGGCCTTCGGCGTGCACGCGCGGAAATGTTGCAACGACATCATTATGAAGGGCACGAAACTGGCCGCAAGAAATGGGGATCATGGTGGCGTCGGGAGTCTCGGGAGGCTTGGTGGGTGCGGGAGGCGAATGTGGGAGGCTCTACGAATGCACAAATAAGCATCAGTACGAGAGGATGGACACAACGGCCCGGTACCGGTATAGGGAGGACGAGAGCATTTAATGAGCCGCCATTAGGAATCAGAACCGACACTACTCTGCCACGCATTATCAGACAAAGTTGACGCCTATGCCATTAAGTATCAGGTGCGATGGAAACCTGCACAGAGCCACAACAAAAAAAACCTCGATAATGCCGCTTGGGCTTCAGCTTCTACTGTGATGAACGTGTCGAGATTAAAAGCTAAGATGAGATATCCTCCAACAATCTATCGTTTGTAGCGAGCTGTCATTGGGGCTGAAACACTGAAGCATCTCATGAAGGCCGTCTTGCACACTGCTCCGATGTAAGGGACATGGCAGCGACACCGAGCACGCTCTCCTGTGGATTGGACACGCGCCGGTGAAGCTTCTTCTTCGACATAGAACACGGCTAGTGATGCAAGTGTGTGCCCTCCTCTCGCTGCGTGACATCTTGCTGACGCTTCGAACGACAAGTTCAAGAGCGGCTGCCTTGCCAATCAAGCAGCGGCAGCGGCAGCAGTCTTGGCGAATGAGAGACCCGATCTCTTCAACAAGTTGGAAGTTGCTCATGATGAGAGGAAAGCTTTAGTGACAACCAACAATCCACTGTAGAAGACAGGAGTGGCTTGCGTTTGGGAAGTTCTAGTGTATTTTAAGGAATGGAGACTCATCTAAAGCGTGCACGAGAACGTTGGACACCCGATCTTGAAGCCTGAGCAAAGAAAGAAGCCTGCGCGTCAGAAATATTTGGGAGGAAGCATTGAAGCTTGACTTACTCACCGGGTACAGCGCCACAGCGCCACACTGGGGTCGTTTTACGTGTTCAGGAGGCAGATGAACTTGATATCCATCGCTCGAGGTGCGTGTGGAGGCCGACCTCCAGCATTGACAGGCGGCAAGCTCACGACTTGGCCTGATTCCCCGATGACGGTGGTTCGTGGGCTTGATGCTCCGGCGTTGCGTGGGCTTGGGGTTGCGGCGTTGCGTCGGCAAAGCGCGGTTGCCAACCTTGATTGTGGACTTCAGGCTGAACTTCGGCAACGTACCAGTCATTCAAGCTGCTTGCTTCGGGAGACCAGTCATCTGCAGACCACGGTGAGAGGACGGGCTGAGTCGTGCCATTCGTCCAGCTGACGGAGGTTGCAAATACCGATGGCCGGGAGAAATATCCAAACTCACTCATACTTGGCGGGAACGTCATTGTCGTGGGCCAGAGAGGCATCGAGGTCTCTCCCTCCAGCATGAGGTTGCGCGGAGGAGAGATTGGCTGGTTGAAGCTGGCTTGCAGGGATGGCATCGAGGAGGCGACAGGTTGTTGACTGTCGACACGTGGGTCACTTGGACGTTGGCCATTGTGTCAAGGTGCTTCACGATCACCTGTTTCGACTTGGCCGTAGCGATCACCACGACTAGACCACCGGATATTAGCTGTTTGGCGGGATTCTTGACCTTGCTTGGAGCGGACGGAGGAGAGACGGATGACACCGGTTGGATCGCAACACGGCTGTCGGTCATGTCGACAAGCTGCTTGATGAGGGCTTGCATGTGGAAGCGCCGACGTCTGACAAACCGCTTCAGAGCGGCGTTGAACGTTTCACATGGGTTGTAGGTCTTTGCCAATTTGGGGGAGGTGAAAAACCTGCCAGCGCCGGTAGGGGCCACTCAACCATTGCTTGTGGAAATACCGGAATCGAGTTAGACTTGCGGGGTTCGCGATCTTGGATCTCGAAGAACGAGGCGGAGCCCTTAGCGTATTGCATGTCGAAGATGGACGCCATCACAATCCTTACGAGCTTGCAATGTAGATGACGCGTTCGCCACCGGACATTGTACAACACGTGGAAAAGGCACATGAGATATGGTGTGTCAGCAAACGCTTGGAGCTCAGAGCAGGCGCTTTGCTGGGCGTCTTCAGTGTCGCCCATCACAGCGTCGACCTTGAGTCGCGGTTGGCCCATCTTCTCAAAAGGCACGAGGCTTCGAAGACGGTTCGCGTAATCCACCGTGGTGCTTCTGCTGACGATGAACATCGCCAGCAGCTGGTAGCTTCGACCACGATCGGTGACACCGCACGTCAAAACTGGATACCCCAAGTCACTGGACTTGAAGGTCGCGTCGGCGTGAAAAATGGACGCTCCACCTGAGGCAATGTTGAGAGACGCCTTCAGCATGGGGAGCGAGGCAATGCCGAGGTGGAAAGGGTGGTCGTCTTCTCCGTCCCCGACGTTGGGGAGTCCGTCGGAATCCATTGAAACGCTGAAAAAGAAGGGTGAGTTGCCGGTCTTCTCGTCGTCGTACGCTTACCGTCTCACGAACGCTCGGACGGCCTCCAGAGCGTTCTTGCGTCCATGTTTGTTGCGTGCAGCCTTGACCTTGGCGTTCATCTTGATTATGTCGGGGTATCCATTAGGGCGTCGTGGAATGTCTGGCGTCTTCATCATCTTGCAGCGAATGCGTGATGGCGAGTTGATGTCTTCGACCTCCTTCGCGACCCATGCCTTGAGCTCGTTGGAATACTTCGCCCCGGAGTTCTTGGGACAGGGGTCGGCTCCCCGGCAGTGCACCAACATCGGATTGTAGAGAAGTCGCGCGCGATCATACTGCTTGCAACCTTGCGACTTCGACACGACGGGACATGGGAGTTCCCCCGCACACACCTTGCTGACACAGTCGAGTCGGCGCTTCACCATGCCGTGTCGGTCACCGTTACATACCTGGCAGTGAGCGTACGCTCGTGTGTTTGAAATCGCGCAGTAGCATAGCACGCGGACGAGCGTTGCGCCGTTGGGTGCAAGTGGGTGGACTTGTTTCTTCTGACGTATTCGCGTGGTACACACTGTACCTCTGAACCACACAAACGATGTGTGGTACATCCTTATGTGGCACAAACGAAACGGAATAAAACATAAACACCAAGGCTTTCACTGCTGTGGAGTCCAATCCGTCCAGCTTCGCCCACGTCGTGTACAGTTTCGCCCAAAACACAACTCACTTGCAGAATGGACCCTATGTGTGCACAGTTTCTCCCACAGCAGCAGGTGTTTGCACACTTTTCCCGTGAAGTGCACACAACTGCATGTGAACCGCTTGTATTTCACCATAGTAGTGCACAGATAGACCCGCTCTTATTTGGATCCGATCCAGGACGTGAAGACCCGTCTCTCGTTCCGGTTCAAGATGAAGGACATGGGAGAGGTACACTACCTACTAAACATGGAAATAAAAGAAACCGTGCGCGGAAACTCTTGAGTATTTCGCAACGTCAGTATGTGCAGGAATTGCTGAAGCGATTCAACATGGAGGACTTCAACACAGAGCCCACGCCTCAGGCGAAGAGTGTGGTGCTGGAAGAGGAGGAAACTATGTCTCCGGGTCTAATTGCTGCACAGCCGTTTGATTAAAGAGGATTGGTGGGTTCGCTGATGTACCTCGTGAAGGGTGCTCGGCCGGACATCGCTAGTGCTGTACGGGAGTTCAGTAAGCTTATGTCGTGCTACAATAGGACGCATTGGAGGACGGCTCAGCGAGTACTGACGTACTTGAAAGGGACACCGACGTAGGGACTCGTCGATGATGGAACCAATAGGGAGGTTACATACGAAATATACACATATGCGAGTCTCTTTAAAAAGTAGCCGACAGGATATTGTGATCCATACGGCGCATCTGAGCTGATTGCCACAAGTGAGGGCATAAAGAAGAGCGAATGGTTGTGGCACTGCTCAAAGAGCTAGGGTTTGGGCAAGAAGGACCGATTGTCTGCTGGTGTTACAATAGCGCAGCAATCAGCATTGTGAAGGATCACAAACCACTCCTCGACTAAGCACATTGACACGCGAAGCGTGTACGCGAGAGACGTGTAAGATCCAGTTGTTCGAATAGCCCATCGACATCGATGCCAATATCCTGCATAGTCGCTCGTCCGAGCAAGAACTCGTCCTCATCCGCATCGAGCACCAAGCACGGGGTGGCGGGGAGCACCAGAGGCCCTGCAGCGGTCTTGATCTCGACATCCAACGACACCTCCTCATCACATGAGATCTCAGTGCCGCCCGCAGTCACGACCACCGTCGGCGGCGTCAGTTTGCGCGGTTCACGGAGTGTACCCAGCTGGCGGAGCTCTTCGACCACCGAGCTCGAGACAATGTCGACGTCTGCGCCGATGTCAGGACAGAACAGCACTCGGAGGAGTCCGTTCAGGAAGACAGTGTGTGGCATAGCGGAGAAAATCCGCGGCCCCGGTCCCGGTCTGGGAACCGGCGGAGTAGGTTGATAGGCTTCTATAGAAGCAGTTGAAGAGAATGGTGCAGGGCTGGGTCCATAGACCGGTCCCGCCTGGGTCGGGTCCTTCCCGCGGCCGTCAGACCGGTCCTCGGACCGGTCCGCGTAGCTGAACCGGTCTCTGGACCGGTCCGCGTAGCTGAACCGGTCTCTGGACCGGTCTCGCTCACGGTTCGGTGTTCCCGCGCTAAGTGCGCACCGGGAGGACTCGAGGAACTTAGCGGTTGGGCTGTGAGAGTCAGTACCCCTCTTAAAACCGGCTCCTCCTAAAACCGGGTGAGGTTTTGGGGTTATATCAGTAGGTAGCCAGTAGCGAGTACTGTAGGTTCGGACTAAGTACGAGGGCTACGCGTGGCGCTCGTCTATCAACAAGACTTTGGTTTTCTCCCTCAAGTGCTCAAGCCTCCCCTCCCTCCGGACAAGAGGGACAGCCTCCCGGCGCGGCGGCTCAAGAACCGGCAAGGTAAGCTCGCCAGCGTAGGACCCTGCGTGGTGGATTAGCTAGCTCTCCTCTGCGTGTGTGCGGACTGGTTTGTGTGCTTTGAGTGGGGTGAACTAGAGTGAAACGTTCCCTAAGACTCTTGTCTGAGGGGCTTGGTCAGGCCAGGGCCCCAAAGACATTCCATATTGTGTGTGTCCTATTTGCTGACCAGTAGTGGTTGAGCATTTCATATTGAGGAGTGAGTGTGTGTTGGAAGGAGGCGTAGCCTCAGCGAATAGTTCCATAGCCGGCCAAGCGAGAGGCTTGCCGGCTCAGTGAATATATTCTGGATTGTCTTTCACTTCAACAGTCGGATTGGCGCTTGGTGATCGGACCGATCGGCGTGGACCTCTTGAAGCCTGGCTCCTAAAAGAGCTGCATAAAGGGTACACAACGTGAGGCTGGACTAGCCATTGAGACCGGTACAGAGAGTGTATTTGGTCTCCCACTGTTCGTAGAACCCGGCCCAGCGCTACCCCTTCGCTGGTGCCGGTCGTAGAGTGGCCAATTATATACTACAACCCGGGATTTGAGCCGCAGAGGGCGGATTACGGGAGCCACTATATCACAAGTGCCACGCTGAGTTAACTCGCGGTGCGTCGTAACTCGCTTGACCCGACCCGCCTTGGTGGCCGCCAACTTGCCCCTCGCATCTGCCTTCTGTTGGTCCGTGGCCGTCGGACAGTCCTTGAGCCAGTGCTGCCCCTCACAAAACAAACACCAATCCTTTGGCGGCGCCCGCTTGGTTGCGAGTGCGGTCGGAGCCGGCGTCGATGACGAAGTCGCCGACTGCAATGTGATGCCGATGATCATGTCCGCTTGGTTGTGAACCACAGAGCGATGATTGCCTTCCAAAGCGAGAAATACCTCAATGAGCTTCACCAAGTTGTCTCGGGCATTCCTGCCCCCAAGGCGATAGATTTGAAGGCTGCTGAACTGGCTCGCTGAAAAAGGCACACCACGCCTTGCGCTAATCTGGTCGCGTTTCTGTCGGGGGCTCCCACAACCTCAATCTTTGATGCCTCGATTCGAAGAGCACGAGTTCATAGAGGGCTGAATCGGTTTGGCAAGACGCGAACACGGCAGGCGTACAGGCGTGGTTGTGAATGCAGCTCGAACGAGAGCACAGAAGGAGCGTCAGCTGCGAGAACGCAGAAGGTTACGCAAGCAGCATCCATACCTCCTGCCCGACTTTCACGCGCCACTCCCGGGTTTCATAGTGCTTGCAACGCCCCACGTGGGCCGTGATCCTGGCGCCGCATCCAGTGTACCTCGTTGTGGGGTTGTGAGTCGTCCTATTGTCTTTTGGCACCCGGTCTGGCCGATGCTCCGCGTGAACGCACTTGAAAACACGCTAGTGGAAAGAAAACTCGTCTGGAATGAGGAACAGCTTGCCGTTGAACGTGCCTCGATCGTCTTCAATTCTTTCACTGGGAAGGGATCCACTGCGGTGCAAATGTTCTTCGCGTCTGCGTGAGACTTCCCTGCCAGCTTTTCGATTCGGATGTTCTTGGTCTGCTTCTTGCGCGCTTTGTACATTAGAAGAACCGGTTTGAGCTTCAGTTGTAACCGCGCCGTTGCTTTCTTTGGCCAGTTTGCACACCAGGTCTCGTTGTCCTGCAACGCTGTCGTTATTGAGCTCTATGTCGTCCTGCGGATTATCATGCTATCCTGCAGTAGCGCTAGCTGTCGATAATTCCAGACCGAACCGAACCCAGCTCACCTTCATCTCCGCTGATATCCTCTCCGTCGAGCTCGTCCCTATCCTGCCAAACACCACGGTCTCTTGCGGGAATATCAGCTCTGCAGTTGGACGAACCGATCGCGTTCCACCTTACCTACGCATATCATCACTGCTGACGTTGCGTTGTATCTTTTTTTGCGAGAGCCGCCTTCTTCTTCCGCGCACCGAGCGTCGTGGCAGACGGCCCGCCCATATTTAAGAGCGCGATTGACGGTTTCGCCGCCCAAGACCATATTTTGACTCCAATTTTTGTAGCACTTTCTTGACACTTTCGTGACACTTTGGTTACAGTGCTTGACGTGCGCAATTACGCATGCGGTAATTATGAAGTCGTCAATGGGCAGGGGGCAGCGCTCGTCGGCGTAGCGGCAACATCCGACGGAAGCAACCACGCGGCGCCCGCCTCCGTGAAATCAGCTCGAAGAGCTTGTTGTCGTCAGAGCGTAGACTGCGTTGGCCTCGCTCGCTCGGGTCCACTCTAAGGGTGAGCAGGTCCAGGGCGGCAAACTCGGCCTTGAGTTCCTCATCCATCGCCAACAAATCGGGCAAGAGAGGCGTCTCAACCACGCCCGGGCTCCCCTCACTCGCGGGAGTATTTGTTGGCTCCGGTGCAAGAGGGAGGGAAGCCATGACGCAGTTTGGTGCTCCTGGTCCTATTGCCTATTGCGGGAGGGGCTCGGACTGAGCGCCGGCGGCAGCAGTCATGATGAGGGTAAATTGAAGAATGACAGTCTTCAGTGTGTGACTGGGTTATAGTCAGTCCGTGCACATACTTTAAAAACTCGATGATCGAGCTGCTGTCGCGAGTACGTTGAGCAGAGGACAGAGCCGACCCGCCACAAGTTCAACGTAGGGAGAGTCGGCAGCGTGGCGGCCATCCGGGAATCGCCAGTGACGTCCAGCGCTCTGATGCGCATCACTCCCGCACACCTTCTGGGTCGCGCGATGGCGTGCAAAGGTCCAATGCGCGTCGTTTGCCGCTTTGATAGAATCAACGTTGAAGTTTAGGGGCGCGATTCGCGGTCGCTAGTGTATCGGCGGTTCAGAGGTGACAGTTGGGTTTGATGCAGCCAAGTTTGGTGAACCACGCGAGGGTGATCCTCAGTTGCCGGTCTTGTTTCGTTTGCTTCCTCTGTGCAAAAATTTCTTTCGTTGGGGTTAGGGTTAGCCTTGCTTTGCTTGCCTCCAAGTCGTCACTTCAATGAAAGAGTGTTTGTGTACCCACGTGCGAAAGCGGGAGTTGTTGAAGCGCCCAAAAGCAAATAAAGTCCTTTTTTGCCTGGAACCGAACGCAGCGCTCGTCAACAGCAGTTTGGCAGGCCGTGTCAGCATCCGATTTGTGTAAGAGTATGAGTCGGAGAGAAAATGATTTCATTTTTCAATAATCTTCTAATCTTCATCCTTGATCAGCACCGAGAAGCAACGCAAGCGCTCAAGCGGGGACAATGCGCCAAGCGTCAGGTATGTGTCGCCGATCAAGCGCGTGCGGTAGGCTCTGCGCGAGAACGACGACAAATTCGTCATTGAAAGTGTTGACGGTATGTTCTTTTTTGTACTTGGTTCAATTTCTCGGGTAACAACACCATCGCGTCTTTGCTTCCTATCTTGGTGACCAACAAGATTAAAGCACACATTCGCCAGCACAATGTCTCTGATCCACTCGTGGTCGTGCGCTGCAGCTGCGAAGACGGACCCGGTTGCGCGCATGCACCTCATTGACAAACAGGCAGATGATGAACTCGACGAGATGCACAACGTATGAATTCTAGTGGTGTGGTGTCGAGACAGCTGGTGATTTACTGAGCTCTATGCGTTTTGCAGGTGCTGCGAGGGAATTACATGCAAAAGAAGCGCATTGTGGCCTCGGAGTTAGTTACCACCTCGTTGTACAACGTGGACGAGGCCTCTGCAGGTGTACCGGTAGACGGATCCATCATCACGATCCGAAATCTGTAAGCGCTTCGACTTTTTGCTGATCGCTCGTGTCAGCTCACGACAACCCTGGAATCCATCCGAGTGGATGTAGCGCCATGAAGCGGGGACACATCGAAGCCCGTTTCTTCGACTGCTTTCCCTCGTTCAAGCTGCTCGTTCTTCAACGCCTTGTCAATTTTCTCAATGATCAGTCGACGGAAAGTGAATTATTCTTGTGTTGCATGTGTTGCGTAGTCTCCTAGGTGAATCACGCGTTCTACCAGTGCAGTCATCTCTCGTCGCAGTCCTCTTTCCCCCGCCGATTGAAGGGCAGATCGAAAGGCAACAAAGAAGGTTTGGCCCGACCGGAACACACGATATGATGTCAAACTTTGCTCTGGTCGTTGGGGGTGCCATGCCCACGCTGTACCTCGCTGGGTCGCCATTGTGGCTGCAGATGAGAAACCATTCGAGCTGCACATCGTACCGCGCGAAGGTACTCATTAGTGCTGTCAGAGCTGCTTGCCCTGTCGTTTGAACCACGAACGAGCTATGTTGAATGAAGAGTGGTGTGTGTGTCTGTATTTCTCGTCGCGCGAACTGAAGTGGAGCCGCTCCACGGCGGGCAAGCACCGTGTATTTGATACGTCCACAGTTGCCCGGCACTCCTGCTTGTAGGACCACGAGGTCGTTAGACGTTGCCGCCTCTCTGCTTGAGAGCACCAATGTGTTTGGCACTTGCTCCTCACGAACGATGCGACAGACTAGGGAGCTACACCATGCGACCTGACATACGAGCCGTCGGTGGAGTTGTTCTTCGAGCTGGAGAATGTAGCCTTCGTGTCGTGCGAGGCGTCTCCAATCCGAAATCACACAGTCGACATTGTTGAGGTCTGTTCCAGGAAGTGCACTTGCACAGGTGCGCTCCGTCGCTTCGATTTCAGCTGCGATCACAAGCCGATACGACACAAGACGGTCGACGACCGCCGACGACACCGCCGACCAGAGCGTGTCGGCGGCAACAACCGCGTACACCATCTTTCCTTGGTGGAGAGCACTCACCATGTGCAGAACGTGGGAGTATGCGACAAGTTTGTACGTCGTTGTGTGCAATGATCCCACGGCGGCGAGATCATCGAATGCTTTGCGAGCAGCGCTTGCAGTGAAGCCGCCATCTCCTCCGTTGATCCACACGAGAACCGTGTCAGAAGCACGACCAATTCTGGTGCAGTCGCAATCACCACTGAGACCGGAACAAGACGGTTCTGCATGTGGGCGAGTCAGATAGGGTGCGGCCTCGCGTGGCAGATCCTCTCGGACATCAGTGGGGAGCAACTGACTGACTTCGTCGCCATTGTGTGGCCCGTTGACTTTACCCCGTGACACAACCAAGCGCGTCGACACGGGCTCTTCTGAAGTCGCCAACTTGTCTTGAGGCGCAGATAGCATCAGACTTGTGCTTGAGGCTTGCTCTCGACCTCCACCAAGAGCGTGCGCTTGCTTTGTTGGCGTCGATGGTGTGACTTCTCCGACCACGCCTCTGCAGCATCGTTTTGTCTGCGGATAGTACTGGGTAATAGTGGGTTCTTGCTTGAGCCACTCGTGGATGCTAGTCCGGCTTGCACCAGAGCTGAGGGACGCTGCCGCTACAGAGCGCGATCGGGCGTCTGCCGTTATCTTTAGTTTCCCCGTGACGTTGCAGCGCTTGAGCTTTTGTGTCGGGCTTGGTGCGTCTTCCATTCGCGGCCTCTGCTCTTCTGGGTTCGTCAAACGTTTTGCTGTGACTTTTTGACGCAGCGGCGGTGCTCGTGGACGCACACATTCATGGTTGTAGGTTCTTCGACTTTCGTGCTCGGCTTCCGCAAGAAAAATCATGAGCAAACAAACGGCCTTCCACGTGTTCCACAGAAAAAGACGAACAGTCGCCGATCCCCCGCTAATGCCGATAGGGTTGCGACCGCCTTCTCGCCCGACGGCTCCGCCCACTGCCGAGGATGGAAGAAGCCAGTCGAGGCCCTCTTTGGATGTTCTATATTCGTGAGGAGTAGCCGTGGGCGAGGGCGCGAATAGCTCTCGTTCGGATCAGCTGCACAAGTGTCGGCACACTTTGCATCGCGTGACCAGAAGTTCTTCGATAGACGTCAACCATGGCGACGTCGAACAGGATATCTATCAGGCGATTCGTCGACACGACCCACGCCGAGTGGACCAAGCAACAGCAAGTGCGAGACACCTTCCAGGTACGCACTCGCGAGAGGCGTTCTCATGTCGTGAGGCAAAGGCGTACTGCTCATTCAGGTACACAGGCTACAGAGTGCCCGAGAGACTCTTGCCCAGATCACAAATGCTCTTATGCCTTTCACAGAACGCGCAAGTGATGAGGAGCAATGGGTTACGAACCAGCAGATACAGTTTCCTAACCGCACTCTGGGCTTTGAGCCGCTTGCAGAAGACGACAAGCAACGACTCGAAGCAGAAGCACAGAAACACTCGTCAGACTCGGTTTTGGACCGAAAGATGTGCCTTGTCACAGACTCGTGGGTCTTTCCTAGCGAAGCAGCTCGTTTGCCAGTTGATGAATTGCCGTTTGAAGCCATGAAGGCAGTTCTCTCCCAGAAGTCGTGGTGTACATCTGCGATTTCTCGCTATTACGATTGATCCGACATCGACACGCGCCTCACCGACATGCTTCTATCTCGTCGCGCGTTCAAGATCGATGGAAATGCGAAGCCGTTTGCCTGAATTTTATCCAATGCACTGACAAATCTTCCAACAACACAAAGCCGACTCGCTATTCAAGCTCAAGAAAGACACACCTACTCGCCACCGCGCTTTGCCATTGCTGATTGTTTTGTCGCGGGCGCGTTTCCTGAAATCGATCCTTTGACTGTCGTCGAACGGCAAGCTGTCGCGTTAGCTCAAGTGAGAGGAGTGGTGAAAGTGGTGTACGGAGGCCCCGGCAACATGCTTCAGAGCCACCTGTTGTGCTGGGACAACCGCGACGCAACTATTGCGAGCCGCGCGCCCAGTGTCGTTCGTCAAGAGAACTTTCGACTGATTCTCGCTGGTCCCATGACGCGCCCTCAAGAATGCTGTTGGCAAAGAAACACGACTGCGTCGGTGCACGCGTACAGGATGGCTACGCTTTGCTGTGTCGGATAAACCCTCTGTACCGCGAGATCGAGCGCAACAACGACATCGACGCGGCGTTACGCTCACCCAACAAGCTCCCCTCTCGGTTAGACTTGGACGACGACGTCCTAGATCGTGTATCTGATGCTGCATTCGATGAGCGGTGCTTTACGGGAGGCACGGATTTCATCTAGATTTTTTTAGTAGTGGAGAGCCTTCCTGTTGAACTCGGTCATGAGCTCGATACACGCCGTCAGACAGTCTTCCGACTCTTCGAGAGGCTTCTGTATTATTCGGCGCTTGTCGACAGGAGCCATCTTGAGCAAGGATTGCAGTCATTCATTCGTGAGCAGCGGTCCGTCTTGTGCTGTTTTGCTCTACAATCTTGCTTTTGGTGTTGTTTCAGTACATCACGCATCGTAACTGTGACATGTATTTTGCGACTTGTGTTTCTTCTCCCTGAAAGCAAAACGCAACAAAGTAGAAGACTGTCATCTATAAGCGACACACCGTGGTGGGTATTTCCCTTTGGTCTTGACGGATCAGTGGAGTCTGTTGAAGGGCCCAATCAGGAGCAGGGTTGTCGCGGGGTAACGTCCCGGGCGGGCATTCGGCGAGGAAGAACGCCAAGACGGCGTCCTTGAAGCGGTAGTCGTAGATGCTGCGCTGGAACTGGACGGGCTGCGCCTGCGTGCCCTGAATCGGTGGTCTTCCCTGCATTTTGGTTTCCCTAGTGTCCACCACGAATGGCCACGAGAATTCTGTACGCACTGGTTTTAGCAGTAAACACTTTTATAAACCCGGATGGAAGATCATCTGTTGCACGACCTCGTCAGGTATATGAAATGGACTGCGGTACTTGACAGCTTACACAGCTATGAGAACCTTTGGGAGTGTGCGCAAGAGGGCGAAAATCGAGCGCTCGGAAATCCTGATCGTGGACTTCGGAAGGTCCGGCAAGACTAGTGGTTTGTCAAGCTCTGCACGTACGGCTATTGAGCGCAGAGTGTGCGGGAGTTGTCATCGGGACAGCATAACATCAAAACTCCCTGCACGCTTCTGGTAAGGGGCAAACCCAGCCGCATCGCTAAACCCTTCAGGCACTCCTCCCCGAGCCTCTGGTATGAATCGCGTGCAACACGAATTCTGTCGAATCTGCCACCAATGAGGCCCATCAAGCTCCGTTTCATGTTCCTGCATCAAGTGTTCCAGCACTACATGGACGAGTGCATGGATGACGTGATGCGCAACCAGAAAATATAGGGGGGGGGGGGGGCGGATAAAGGGCGGGTGATCTTAACGCTTTCGCGAACGCACTCCTGCCAACAGGGATTGTAATGATACAATAACCAAGTCAAATTTCCGGATCGCGTAAAATTCACACGTTCCAGCTTCCCGTAAGCCGTCCGCCGCATCTGCTTTCGCAGTTTTTTTTTGTGAGTTTCTGGCACGGGCGAGGAGAATTGGGCGAGAGCTCCAAAATCCCCGTTCAGATGTCGCCTCTGCAATGGCGCGGGCCACAATGCCCGCACTTGCACCCAAGGGTAGTGAACAAGACCTCGGGTAGCGCGAAAGGTTCGTTTCTTGCACACGGCTCCCCAAGCTGACTGAGCGGTCAGTGATTTTGCTTTGCTGGCATGTGGCTCCGGCAATTCCTGGCAAAACTCCCGGGGTGTTCGACAGCGTTGGACAATTCTCCGCAAGCTTTGACCCGTTCCTCCGGCAAAAACTGCGGTAGTTATGGCTATGGTCACTAGTTGCGTGACTACCCGAACCCCGTGATAATTGAATGCCGAGGCGAGCGAGCAGCTACATCATCGGCAAGAACGAAGATACACGTGACCAGCCATATCGAGAAGCAGTCGGCGCGCTGCAGTACTTGGTGTTGAGCTCAAGGCCTGACATCGCGCATGTTATACGGCGACTGGGCCAGCATATCAGGAACTTCAACGCGGAGCACTTCACACAGGCAAAGCGGGAGTTATGCTACCTTGAAGATACCAAGAACTTCGGACTTCTCACGGTGGTGCCAGAGTGGTCAGTGGAAGCAGTCGAGCTGCCGGTGTTCATAAATGCGGACTACGCCAACGACCCCGAAGACCGGCGGAACATCAGCGGCTACGTGACGATGCTGGTAGGATAGCAGTCGTGGGCTGGGATCAAGAAAACAGGGCATTCATGCTGTAAGCACAGTCGAGGCCGAGTGCTACGCGGTGTATGAAGGCGTTCGAGATCTCCAATGGCTCAAGAAGCTTTGCAGCGAGTTGAAATCAAGACCAGCAAACCCAAGCTCTAATGTTACAATATGGGAGCGATGTTACAATATGGGAGCGATCCCCTTGACGGCCAAGCCAGACAAGCATCACCACGTAAAACACATTGAAAACAAGTACCACTACGTGCGCTCGCTGGCCCAAGATCGAGACCGAGTATGAGATGATCAACGACCAAGTCGCGGACATCATATCAAAGGGTCTCTCGCGCATCAAGTTCACTCGGTTTATGGTGCTGATGGGTGTCGCGCCCCGCCGAGGGCGACCAATCCACGTGTGTACGCTCGGCTCCTCGAAGAAGATGTGGAGCAAGGAAGAGTCGCGGTGCGCACACACCTCCTAGAGGACAAGGAACACGTGCAGAGGCAGCACTGTGGGTCGCGTTCCAGCCAACGTGATGACACCAAGATCCAGCTGCGCTGACGCATCCTGCTTCGGGTTGAAGGGGAGTGTTGGGGGCACCGGAAGGATGCTGGTGCCCTGAGCAACAACTCAGCGCGATGCAACCGACAAGGGAGCCGTGCGGGTCGTGGCAACTCCCCAAGGCTACATGTCTCTTGAACATGTCACACACAGTTTGCTGGACTGCTCTGGTAGCCCTTCTCATCGATGAACGGACAGTATATATTGAGCGTGCGGAGGGGATGCCGTGGGCGGCATCCTGGACGCACAACGCAGGGCGCTGACGACGCTGCGCCATCACGGCACAGCGTCGTCACCAAGCCAGATGGATGGGCAGGCCGCCATACGCGCAAGAAAGACGCGTGGGCGCTCGACCCAGCAAGGAAGCGTTCCTCTTCAACCCGCCTTAGACCCTATTGTTCTTATGAAGAGGACGAATGGCTATCTGCATGCGCTCTTTGCTGGTCAAAAGATATCCGTCTTGGCAGCCAGATCGCTGCGTCGTTCGCAATCTTGAACACGCCAAAGTAAAGATCATGAGTCCTGTACGTCAGTTCATCGAGGAGTTCGGTGGCGTTTGCAGCGACCTCGCGTGAACCCACTCCAAACCTGATAAAGACCAGCACCGCAACGGGGTCGCTCAAGTGAGGCGGCATTGCGATGATCAGCGTCAAGCCGTCGATAAAGCGCGAGCGGCACACCTATGTGACGTGTTCACCGAAGTAAGAGTCTCGCTACCACCCACCTGGGCCTTCAATTCTCTCCTTTCAACGTCTGAAAGCAGCGTGTTCTACAACAATTGATCCAAAGCCGCACTCGCACTCCGTACCTTTCAGTGCGAAAACAATGTGGCGAAGGAGTCGAAGAGACTAGGCCAAATAAGGCGCTTGACTCTCGGATTTTGACCATGACAAGCTTTTTGTCTCAATTATTCGACGAAGAGTCAACCACTACTTGGACAAAGCTGTTTGACCACGAAGGGTGAATGCCTAATCACTTCCTGCTTTTGAGTCTTTGTCGTAAAGCAGCCACGAAAGAAACAGCCGTTCCTAATTGACCACTGGCCATCCAAAATTGCTGAACATGGATTCAGTCAAATCCAGGTTAGTTTGTAGGAAGGACTCATTGCCGAAATGGTTGATCCGAGGACAGACAAGAAGGTCAAGTGCACATCACGAGGCGGTCATCGGTAAGTTTTTATTGCAATAGATTACCTATCCCTGTCACACGTTGCGTATATCCGCTTTATTTTGTAGGGGAGCTAGACGCCGTCATCGACCTCACCGGCGACAATGATGCTTCAGGAAGCGATTCCCTGGACGCCTAGGATGGTGAAGCCTTGGCGGTCGACGACGAAGACTTCAGAGACGACGACGACGACGAAGACTTCAGAGACGACGACGACGACGAAGCCTTCGGCTATGACGCGAGTCATAACGACGGCAACGAGGACGCGGGTGACGATGACGTGGGGAGTGACGGGGACGAGGACGCGGGCGACAACGACGGGGGCAACGACGACGGGGGCGACGTCGACTTTGTCAATGCCGACGTTGAAGGCAGCGACGACGAGGAGGTCCTCTACCCGTTCCGCCGCATCCTGCGCCGTCGCTATCGCAACGGTGTGCTTCAGGTGCGCGTGCGGACACCTGAGCGCGTGAGGACACCTGAGAAGATGCTCGCAACCTTACGCGTGGCGACCGAATCGCGTTCCAGGCGCGGGAGCGTGTCGAAAGCGCTCAACGGCACAACTAGCCGTGCGTAGCTCACGAAAACGAATACACAATAGAATGCATGTAACTTGCGTTTCCCTATTGTATTTATCGGTTACCGTCTCACCTAGTCCGTATCAGTAGAGAGCGCGAAAAGTACATCGCCGCTGGAGGAGAGGCAGATAGAGAGCACACTACCTTGTATCGTTGCGTCGTGTATGGCGTCGATGCCGACGGGAGAAGGGCGCGGCGGACGAGAGTCGCGCCGGATCGTGGTGGGGCGGGGCGGACGAGAGTCGCGCCGGCGTGGATGAGGAGCGCGCGGCGGACGAGAGTCACGTCGGCGTGGATGGGTGGCACAGCAGGTTTGAGGCTCCTACAGTTCAGAACAGACGCACGAGTATGATTCAATAAAAAAATGACAGCAATTCCCCCTATTCTATACGTACCATACGCGTCTCGACCAGAAAGATGTGCGACGGAGCCGCAGGACGGTGGCCAACACATCATCACGGGCCTGTCCGCGGGCTCCGTCGCACGACCGCGCCGCACGCCGACACTGCTTGTTGACTGTGAATACCGCAGTCCCGTCGTGGTGGCTGGGCCGACAGAGAGCGACTGTTTGCGTCGCAATTACCCATTCAAACAGCTTTTATTTGCAAATAGAATTCGAATCGTAAGGCTACCTACCCCTACTTGTCCTTCTGTCGCTGGACTTGAAGGCGAGTACGATCATGATTGCCCCGTCTCTTTCCTTGGACGAAAGGACTGCACCGTTCGGCCCATTTGACCTGCACAGTTCGGTGCGTACTTTTTACCTTTCGACGATCCAAATGGGTACCTGCGATCGTCAGATCATCTGCTTACACACAGATGATGACGTGATGAGTGATTCCTTTCACCTCCCGCGTTTTACGGAACAAACAGAGCTTCCTCCGTCCAGGATGAGAATGTGCAATTTGGTTTTTTATTGCACAAAATGAGGTTTTATATCGAAAATTAGACTTCATTTTAGTATGCACGCCAATTATCGATCTCCTATTGGCTGATTGACCAGAACGAGAGATAAAACCTTGCTGGGTTAGCGCGATTATTTTGACAAAACGGCAGTGATTTTGAGACCGTCAACAGTGGTGTTGAATAGGCAAAATCAGGAGCTTTCGTTTGATGTTAGATTCTCGTAATATCGCTATGTGGGGGTGGTTTCTGGAACAAAAGAAAAGTAGCAAAAAGTAGCATCACTTTCTACTTAAACTTCTCACATGTGACGGGGTTTGAGAGCGTGAAACCTAAAGAGGCTTTTCGCGCATTGAAAGACGAATCCAACGCACCAACCAGATCCAAAGTTGTTTAGTTTTTTCAAAATTTAGGTGTTTGATATGCACATTCTTATCCTGGACAAAGAAGTACTCCTTTTTGCACCGTAAAAAACCATTCTCAGGCAGGAAAGTGTGCAAACTCCGTACCAGATACGAGGAGCTTGCTTCAGTCCATAGAGGCTCTTCCGCAGCTAGCAGACGCGGTTGGCCACACCGTCACTAAACTCAGGGGGTTGACGCATGAAGACCTTAGTATCCAGATGGCCATTGAGAAAGAAGGCTGACACGTCCATCTAATGAATATGGAAGTCCATCACCGTGGAAATGGCAGCCTCAAGTTCTCAAAGCGAGTGACAGGGGAGCAGATCTCCTGGCAATCAACTCCGTACTGTTGGGTGTTCCCCTGGACAACCAGACGAGCTTTGAAACGCTCGACGGTCCCCTCTGCCTTGTACTTCACGTCAAACACCCGGTGACACCCCGAGAGCCTTACGCCCCGGGGGAAGGGTTGCAAGTTCCCATTGGGCTTCCAGACCCTCGGAGATCGTTGGCGGAGGTGGGGCCCATCATTCCCAACCTAATCTCCCACTACCGTTGTGCCCAGTTCATCCCCCACAATCTGGTATCTTGTGGATCTCCCACTGCCTCCGCCGTTGGCGCATCTCCCCCTTCGCCTGTACTTTCTGAGTCTCCCACTGCTGTAGGACTCCTCTCACTTCTCTTCCTCAGCGTCCGGTCTGAGACGCTTCGGAATGTGCAAGAATGCCGGATCCTCTTCCCTATACCTTTTGTCTGACCCCGACGTTCCTATTTCCTCGATATCCTTCTGTGACAGGGACGGGGAATCCGTTGGAAATAATTCTCAATTAGTTTCCCCCGGTGCAGCTGGCCAAACTTGACGTCTCGTGCAATCAAGATCATCCGATTCTTGACGTCATAGAGACGGTACCCTTTGCGATCCTCAGAAAAAAACACAAATTTGCACTCATGGAGCCAGTTACCCAACTTTGGGTCTATCCTTTTTGACTTCGGGATGTGCGCAAAGCACGTGGTTCCCCATGCCTGAGCCACCATCCCGTCAGGCTGAGCCTGATACAGTACCTCGTGTGGACTTCTACGACCGAGTCTGGCCGTTGGAAGCAAAATCTTGACGGCCACTCCATATCAGGTACGTCAGTACCTCTGGCCGCCACCCGAGCACCCATATGTGCCGCCAAAAGCAGGATCTGTACATTCTGGAATAGGGTTTGGTGAGCGCGTTCGCGCTCCACAACACTCGATTTCTGGAAAACGATGTCCCTTTGTTCGCATATGTTTTCCAGAACCCCGTTGACGAATTCCGACCCTACATCTGTCCGGATGCGAGTTCACAGGTCCTACAGATCAGTGGAATATCACGTAGCTCTTGGTATGGAACGTGCGGAACACTCTCCACCGTCTGACCTGACAGAACTTGCATCAGTCGCTCCTTTCCAGCGTGGTTCAACCTCAGGTGCCACTCCTTTAGTATGCGCATCTTCTCCTCTTTCGTGTAGCCACTCTTGTCCTGAGATCTGACTTCCTGAATCCTCTGATTCGAGCGCAACTTTTCCGTTGGGACAAAAAACACCTGACTACTCGCAACCGCAGCGAACTGCAGCTCCCCTTCCTTTCCGATGAAGAAGAGGAACTCACCACACTTCGATTATAGAAACCGAAGACCCTGTTTGGCGAGGTGGTAAGCACTGATCAGATTGCTGCCGTACTGAGGATCGTAGTAGACATCAGACACGTTGAGGCAAATGAAGTTCGTTCTTGCATTGAGCACACAGACACAGACACACAGACACAGACACACAGACACAGACACAGACACAGACACAGACACAGACACACACACACACACACACACACACACACACACACACACACACACACACACACACACACACACACACACA
>JAMFLM010000025.1:0-18019 GCA_027475705.1 Pythium catenulatum
TGATGGGAAAAGAGGAGAGATCAAAAGAATGATGATGTTGATACGTACGTACTCCCGTCGAACCCGCGTTTTTTAACCATGCCGCGTCCCCATTGGCTGCCGGCACCGGTGTTCTTTTCAGGCGAGCTCCTCGCATTGTCAAGACGCAACTTCAACTTCAAGAACCCACGACCAGTCGCCAGCAGGTGCTTGCGCCATCGGCTTTGCCCCACTCACTCATTTGTACAGGTAGATGCTGGCGTCTATCCATTTTGTAGGTGAGAAACGTACGCATAATGTCTCACAGTTCTATGCTCGTAAAAGAGTCGTTTCCCGGGTTCTTCGTTTTTCTTTGGCCCCGGACCGGAATTCCTCTTGGTCAAAGTATGGGGCGGATCAGTCACAGGGCCACGCGGAAATCCGGGGAGAGCGACGCGGCACCATGGCGGCGCGTGTTCGGTCTCTCTCTCCACATGCACGGCCATTGACCATTTCGCAGCCCGGCGTCTAAAGAGACACGCGCCGCCCGCCACAAGTCGACGCGACACTACAGTCGGTTAGACCGCCCGTTGTTTGCTTGGATTGCGCGCCTCTATCGCGCCACCTCCATCCTCGCATTTCGCCGCCGCCCCACACCACACCTGCACGGGCCGCCACATCACACGTCACTCCTGAGTGCTGCCAGCTCTCCTCACCACCACGATCCACACAAGCGCCCTATCCTCTCATCGTAGACGATAGATAGTATGGTCGCCGCCGTCCTGCCTGCTTCCTCTGCCATGGCGCCTGCCATCACGACGACCGGCACTTCGCCGCGCCAGCACAAGTTACGAACCTACGTCGTCTTAACTGCCAAGACCTCGCGCGGCCGCCTCGCGAGCTTCGAAGAGACGTACTCCTCGTCGGCCTCGACCTCGGCCTCGACGTCGGCCTCGTCGTCGCCGGCCACGTCGCCGCTGCGTCCCACGGGCCGCAAGACGCTCGCGGAGCCGCACATCCCGGACGAGTGCCTCGCCTATGAGAGCTACGCCGCCGTCGCCGCGCGCTTCCCGGCGTCATCTTCGTCCTCGGCGTCGTCGGCCTCCTGGTCGCCCACGCGCGACCTGCGCTGGAGCGACATCTCGCGCCTCAACCTCGCGAGCCTCGTGCCCCCGCAAAAGCCGCTGAGCCAGAAGGCGCGCCGCCGACTGCAGCGCCGCGTGCGCTCGGCCAGCGGCTCGGCCAACGACCACCTCGAGTGCCACGCGCTCGAGCTCTGCTTCGAGTTCCTCGGGCTCGCCGACCTGCAGCGCGCGAGCGCCGTGTGCACCGAGTTCCGCGACGTGATCCGCGGCTCGGGCCGCCTGTTGGTCGCGCTCTACGCGCGCGAGTTCCGCGCCACGTCCACCGCCACGTCGGCCACTGCCATGGCGCCGAAGCCCACGCCGACGACGATGATGCCGCGCGCGTATGCGTCGCTGGCGTTCGCGCCGGCGCTCGCGATGCTGCAGCAGCGCCGCGCGATGGCGCGCGCCGCGTACGCGTTGGCGACCCGCAGCCAGGTCACCGTGCGTGCGGACGGCACGGCCGAGATCCTCAACAACTCGCTGCTGCGCGTGCTGACGCGCGGCACCGTGGACTCGGTGCGCGGCGTCGACGCGCTGCCCGTGCAGCCCTGCGCGCGCGCGCTCGGGCGCGACGTGCGCTACTTTGAAGTGGCGCTGAGCGGCTGCGGCAGCGTCGGCGTCGTGTCGCTCTCGGACGCCGCGACGCGCCGCGCGTACGGGTACGGCTCGGACGAGCACGTGGGCTGGAGCGGCGTGGCCTGCGGCTACCACGGCAACGACGGCGACGTTGTCTACAACGACGGCACGGCCCCGCATGGGGGCGAGTGGACGCCCTACGGTCCGGCGTGGGGCGTCCGTGACAACAGCAACAACAAGGACGCTGACGATGCGGCGGCGTCGCAGGACGACGAGGCGACGTGGTCCACGGTGGGCTGCGGGCTCGACGTCGCCGCGCGCCGCGTGTTCTTCACGCTCAACGGTACGTTCTTGGGCTTTGCCAAGTTCGCGGTGCCCGAGGGCGAGTACGCGGCGGCCGTGTCGCTGCACGAGTTTAACGACCGCGCGGTGCTGAACGCCGGCGCGGCGCCCTTCCGCTTTGACCTCGAAGGTTTCTGTGCAAGCCTCTAGTTTCGCCATAGGTTTTTCCTGCCGCGGCGTGTGATCGCCTGCCGCCCGCCCCGTGTGCTCCAACCTCTTCTCTCTCTCTCGCTCGGGAGAGATGAGGGAGGGTGGGAGCAAAAACAAAAGCACGGGTCGGGTGAGCGGCAGGCAGCGGGTGCTGCCGGACCGTCGCGTCCCTTGGAAGGGAGCGGACGGCCACCGGGAAGCACCAATGCCGCGCGCGGAGACTGAAGCTAGAGGCTTGCACACGCCTCGAGGACCCAAACAAACTGCTGTGACGTTCAAGTGCATATTGTGTAGCGTACGTACGTAGTGCATGTAGTACTTGATGAGCGAGAGTGGCGGAACCAGCGCCACCACCATCCTGCAGCAGACTGCTGGGTGGGACGACGCGGACGCTCGGCTCCGTGCTCTTGCTTGTCCTTGCCTTGCCATCCTTCATTTAACTGCTCCTGTTTTTCTTCGAAATGCACGTTTCCTTTCATCGTTGTCGACTGTCTGTGGATCCTTACCCTGGCGTCGAGCCGTTTGTGCCTTGGTCGGCGTTGAGTCTCACGCGACGCTGTCGCTTGCAGCCACGACAAGCGCGTCGCCGAGCCGAGAAGACGCTTCGTCCTTGTGCTCACTCGATAGTCCATCGCTCGACGACGACGAGTAGTCTCCTTCAGACTCCGGACGAGAGTTCGCGTCGTCACCTTCACTCGCGACTTGCTTGTCGGCGCGCGTCGTGTCAGGGGCTTCAGATTCTTCCGCGTCTGTCGCCACCAGCGGAGATATCGTCGGCTCATTCGACAGCGTCAGCTCCACGTCTTCCTTCGCGAAATCCTCCTCTGAAATCGGCGACGACAGTCGCGACGTGCGCCGCATGAAGCTGCGAACGGCGGAGCTTGCTGAGGATGCGAGCGCCGTCGGCGAACTCGGACTTGGCGCAGCCTTTGGCGGCTCGTCTTCGGCTGCTGCGGGAGAGATCGTGCGATACGACAGCCGCCGCGCATTGATCGTGACTTTCTTGGTGGCTTCCGTGATGGCGTCCTCGAGAAGCCGCATCCACTCCATCTTGGCGTGGGCGCTGTCGGCGAACACAGTGAACGACTTGACGGGGTTGGAGATCTGGAAGGCGTGCTTGAGCATGACGCTCTCCGGCACGTCGCTCACTCGCGTCAGCTTGAGGCGGAGGGAGTTGTGCGGGTTCCAGTACCCAGACATGCCCTTATCAGCGTACAGCAACTGGTCGTTGAACAGGAAGAACCGATACGTTTGGTTCCGCGAGCGGCACTTCTTCGTCAAGTCGCCTTCGCGAATGAAATGCGTGGTGTCCTTGAGGTAGAAGTGGCCGCGGTTGATTCGCTTGATGACCGAGTTGAGCTCCTCGGACCGTTGCCGCCGCTGAATGGTCTCCTTCATCTTGTTCACGAGCATGTGGATGTCGCCCATGACTCTCCATGGATCGTCGCTGCTTGCGGCCGCTTCGATGTTTTCGATCCACTCGTTCGTCACGGCCGGGACCGGTGAAAACGAGCTCGAGCCTGCTTCAGAGCCGTCTGTGCTGCCAGCAGGAAGCTGCTGCTCTTCCAAGAGACCATGCACTTTCGTCAACAAGTTGCAGAAGGCGCGCCGCTCGACGGACATCCCCAGGAAGAGGCACGTCGAGATCGAGTAGCGCAGCAAATCGAGGCAGTGCATCGTCAGCGTGAGGTCGGACTGGGCATCGCACAGAATGGATGTCGGCAGCGCCAACAGGTAGAACCAAACGCGCTCGAAGAGAACCTTGATGAGCTCGGGGCTAATGGATGCGTCGACGCCGACAAAGTTGAAGACGAAATACGACTGCGACAAGTCCTTCATCAGTTCCTCCGACTGGGTCACGGACTTGACGACACTGGTGCGGAACTTGTCGATGTCCATGGTCGCGAGAGAAAGGGTCGACTCGCGGCTTCGGGGCACGAAGCGACTTCCTTTGATATGCATGGGGCGTCGAGCAATGTCGTCGTAGACATCCTCCAAGAATCGCCGCGGCAGGTCCTTGCCGTTGTCAATGCCGCGGTTGTTCTTGATGAACTGCTCCTTTGACATCTTGTTCTTCTTGACTTGAGGGTTGTGGAGGTCCGTGTTGAGCATGATGATCGAGTACGCGATGATCATCGCAGTATCGGCGGAGGAGAAAGACGTTGGGGAGTCCTCCCAGAAGCACTGCGCGAAGGCCTCAACCATTCGTTCGATCTTCTGCGCCTCTCCAGGCAATCGGAATCCGCCGTTCGTCAGAAAGTGACGGAGTGACTCGACCAGCGTCATCCCTTTGAAGGAGATGGCGCGAACGTACGTCAAGCGCACTTGCACCTTGAAGTCTTCGTCGCCTTCACCGAGGTAATCCCCAATCTCCGCCTCGTCGAAGAACTCATGGTAGATGCGCAAGAACTGGGTGATGTCCCGAGGAGTTTCCTTGACGAAGTTCATCGCAATCAAATACTCGATGGCCTTCTTCAGACTCTTCGCTGATGCGATTTCCATGGCGCGCTTGAGTAGCTGCTGGTTTTTCTTCTGGAGCTCGTTTCGCATGCGAACGTTTATGCTCCCATGCTTGGTGTTGAACTTTCGTGACTTGTTGGAACCTTTCTCCTTGGCCTCCGGTTCTCCGCTTGTGTCGGGTTGTTGCTGCTGCTGAGTTGTCGACGGTGTTAGGATGGGGACAGGAGTCGGGTGGGTAGCGTCGTCTTGCTCGTCTTGCTCCCAGCCACCGTGGTCCATCGACAGCAAGCGAGTTCGCGCGTCGCGGTTGATCAGATGCGCGTGGCCACTTGCATCCATCACACTTCGCGTGATTGCCAACAGGGTCATGATGGCCTGGATCTGCAACTGGACACGCGAGTTATCCGCTTCTTCTTCCACTGGCACGGAGATCGTGCTGTTGTTGCCTTCTGCGATGCTGCACAGTGTGGCGCACAGATGCTCGAAGATCTTCCACTGCTGCACGCGCTCCATGTCATAGTTGAGGAAGATCTCGACGACGTTGTGAGGTAGCTGGAACCACGGCGTGATCTCGTCCATGATCGCCATTTGGTTGCTCACGGCGCCTGGGGAGGTGCTGCGCAGCATCCGCAAGAACAAATGCTCGAACAGTAGCGCAAACTCGACCTTCAGATGGCGCCGATAGTGGTTCCACAAAGTCGAGATCAATGTGAGGCTTGTGCGGAAAACTTCAGGGGACCAAACGAGCGCCGTGGAGTTCACGTTTGGGAATACCACGCGTCGTATCATCTGACCGAAGGCGCGGTGGTCGCGTACATTGACTCCCGCGGCATGAAGCGCAACATTCAGGGCGCGCAGCGAGTTCACGATCGATATCTGCTCGCGCTCGGATGCAACTTCACTTGAGAGCGAGAGCTTGCGGCTGACGGACTTGGTCAGCGTTACGATCAACTGGAAGGCATTCTTTTGTGCCTACCTCGACATATCCACGGATACAAGACAATCAGTAATCTATGGCGAACTTCAGACGAATAGGATAAACACTGCACCCACCACTGATGCGCGTGTTCCATCCAAGGCCGCCGAGAGATCGATGCAGAACGTTGGTGAGTGAACCGACGAGTGAGTCTGCACAAATCACCCTACATTCGTGAGCACAGCGCAAATACGAGACCAACATCAAGCGTCCCACGCACCTTGAAGACCCCGAGTATCTTCTCCGTTGCCTTCGCGACTTCAACGCCGTCAACAGCCTCGTCAATCAAGTCGAACACGATCGCACTTGAAACCTCCGACGGTGTGCGTGGCCATGCGATCTTTCTTTGTCGGTCGATACGAAGGTGATTCTCTATCCGTTCGGCTTCATACCGACTCAAGACCTTGTAGACAAGCTCTTCTTCGATGGATTTGACGAGAGATGTGTCGAAATCGCCGATGAAAATGAGGGACTTCAACGTTGCGTGGAGAATGGCCGGAGGAAAACCGCTGCTGAACTTGCGTACAACCTTCCGAAAGAACGGAAGGATCGTCGAGAAGCGCGACTTTACGCCTTGGTGGCACAACGATGTGAGTGCTTCCATCACGTTATCGAGGCGACAGAGTTGAGAATCCTTCAGCACATCGTCAAACAGGCCTGCATCCAAGCACTGAGATAGTGCGCGAATCGCAGCCACGGCGACGTCGCCCTGACGCGTGTAGCAAGCGATCATAAGTGGGAAGATGTAAAACTCGGCTAACCTCTTGGAGATAAGCTGCTCGCCATCTGGATACGACTCGCACAAACGTCAAGACTCCACGATGACCGCATGTTCTTTGAAGAATCGCACCTGCAGAAGATGGCGAGAATTCTGCTGACGTCGTGGCGTCAACACAACTCGACTCTCGGACTTCGGTTGCTTTGTCTTCGCCTTCGTGACCTTCAACGCTTGGCTTGCCTGCGGCGGACTCTTCAAGTACAGCCAGCCAAAGCCTCGACTGATCCTTCAAGCAGAATGTGTGCCTTTTGTAGCCCAGGCACACCTCCGTGCCACCAGTGGTGGCGTTGAGATCAGCGTAGTAGCCGTCGGGTGTTCGGTCCAGCTTCATGAACCTGAAAATCGTAACAGTATGGTCAGGACATCTTCCTCAATCATCACGGTGGATTCTGATGCCAATAGCACGAACCCATAAGGTAGTTTGTCTCCTTTTCGTGGGAACAAAACGGCGATGTCGACAATCGAGGAGTTCGTTGACCTCTTGTAGCATAGATATATGCGCTCGCCTTGTGTTCCCTGTTCATTAAGCAGTTTCTAGCTTAAGCCTTTCCTTTTTCGATCTCGGCAACAAGTCCGGCGTACCGTGTTGAGATTTGCTGGCGAGCCTCGCCGCTGGACGATCTCGTAGTCGGTGGGGACGAACTCGCCTCGCTCCGGAAAAATCATCAATAGCTCTCCTATCGGCAGCTTGTTTGACGAGACCTCTCGGCTGACACAGAGATACACGAACACGCCTCCGCCGCCCTTGCTGAGGTCAGCGCGTTGGCCTGTCGGGGATCGCTCGATCTATTCTCCAAACGATCGCCTGTTAGCCACGACACGCGACGAAAAATCCATAGCCAATTTCGCAAACGCACCCGCATGAATCCGTCCGGGACAGCGTCGCCGGTGAAGATGCACACAATATCCGTGATGGGCAGCTGGTCTTCGCTTTCGAGTTTCTTCCAGCGCGGAATGTCCACATCTTCAGCTCTGCCCAGACCATAAAAAGTTAGAAAAAGCTTTCAACAAACTCACTATCCCAACAGCAACAACGCACTGCATCGCTCGGCGGCCGTAGCGGCTCTTGCTCTTCTCCATCGTGCTCGGTATCAGCGACCGCAGCCTCTCTTGTGGGCTTCTAGGCGGTGCCACCATCTCGGCGTGGCGTGGCGACGCACAAGGGGTGTGATCATTGTCCGTGCCTCCTGCTACTGTTGCGTACGGCTCCACAACGCGCCGTCTAGCAGCCAGCGTCGCGCTGCATACGTCTCGCAAATAGCTGAACGTATCTTCTTCGCCTGCTGTCTCTTGAAGCAGTTGGCTGATGGAGCTGCGCAGCATCGCTTCCTGGGGTGTCTCTGGCGCGCACGACGGCAGCGTCTTGGTCACCGAGGTATGCGCCGAGTCCACAGTCTGCGTGAGTGTCTGATCGTCCATTTCGAGAGATAATGGCGACAGCATCGTCTCCAGCAGGACCGACGACGCGTCCGCCGTGTCGGTCATGGCGAGATCTATCTGCGCGGGTACCCGCGCGCTCGCTCACTGGAACAAACGGTAAACCGAGAGACACTAATGCACCAGAGGCCGATCCTGCTCGAGGCTGCTGTGTCGACGGGTCGGCTGCTGTGCGGGCGCGTCATAGGGGTCGGCGAGCACGCCTCCTTGTCGGCCTTCCGTTTCCCCTCCCATCGCCGAGGATGATGCTCGCCGAAACGCCGAGAGACGTACTGTACGAAGTTGATGTGTGTCGCGCGAAGGTCGCACGAAGGCCCCTTCCAAACGAAACCGCAAGTTGAACCAGACCATCACTCTGCACCCGCCCACAAACACAAACGAAAGCAACATGAAGAAGGAAGTCGCCGACGCTGGCGCGTGGCGCGCGGCCGAGCTGCGAAGACGCATCGAGAATCGGCGGCTGTCGGCGGAGTGCGCAGCCAAGTACGAGGCAGAGAGCGATGACGATGACGACGACCTCGTCGACACGCCGGCGTCGCCGCCGCCGGCTCGAGCGCCGAGCCCTCTTCGAACCTCGGAGCGGCCTCAGCCGCGTCGGCGCCGACGGCTCATCCCCGGCAATCTGCTTCCGGCGCTGTACAACGCCAAACACGACCTCTACGAGATCCAGAACGACGTTTTTAAGTCCGAGGCGAAGCAAGTGGCGTCAATCCGATGCGCGGATCAGCAGTTCACGGTGGAGAAGAACATGAGGTGAGTTGCGGTGTTTCCCTGGAACGACCTGGAAGGATAAAGTGTGTGTTTGGACGAATCATTGATACATCGTCGGGATAGGCGCCTAAAATCTGATCTCTCGGCAGCCCAATCGGTCGTTCGTCAGAAGGCAGACCGCTTGGTGGATCTCGAGACGCGAGTGCGCCGGCTCGCGCGACTTGCCCATGACCCCGCCGAGGATAAGACCTACGCTCGGTCCAAGATAGCCGTCAGCGAAGAGCTCCGAGAGCAAGCCGCGACGTTCCAACAATGCCCCCGCTGTAAGCGAAGCTTCATGACCGCACTGTTCGGCGACCATGATCGCCACTGTACCGGCAAGAAAGTGATCGCGTTGCCAGACATCACACGACCTCGTGAAGCTTCCAACCAAGCCGAGGACAAGGTACTACGGCTAGAGCCCGTGGCGACTTCGTCATCGTCAGCTCCACCGAGGTTCATTTCACAACCGCCGCGAAACTTTCGTGTGGCAGAGGACGGTGTCAAGCACAACGTGATCGTGTTCGAATGGGACCCTCCGATCTTCACGGGGTCTGCACCGATTGTGGACTACGAACTACGCTATTCGATCCGCCACGCGAAGCGAAAAGCGGGTGGCCATTCGACTTTTGAACTCGAGCCGATGCCGCCCATGCGAACATCGTATTGGTGCAAGGTTCAGCCAGTGTCGCCGAATCAGTTCGCGCTCACCCACTTGGCGGCCGACCAAGAGTACGGAGACGTCTCCATTTGTGCGATTACGAAGAACGGCACGAGCGCGCCAAGCAATCGCATCGAGCTCATCAAGACGGGGCCGCCGGCCCCGCCTTCCCAGCCTCTCTTCCTCGGTGTCGGTGTCGTCACTGCGAAGACGATCACTCTGTCGTGGACGCCTCCGATGGATGACGGTGGCAAACCCGTCATCGACTACGAGATATCCTTTGTCGAGGCGGTGATGGAAGAAACCGTCAAGCTGGACAAGAACTTTTTGGATGTTTCGGAGGTGGTGTACAAGCAGCGGCTGGTCCGCACCAGTTCAGCCGACACGACCTACACGCTCACCGAGCTTCTGAGCGGAAAGGAGCACAAGCAGTTCCAAGTACGAGCGGTCAACGCCGCCGGAATCCCGAGCGCCTTCAGCCAATTCGTCGAGGCAATCTTTACGATTGGTACGTGCTGACGAACGCGGCTGCACAATGCGTTGAACTGACCCCGATGAATGGTGGTGGAATATAGCTCCCGGAAATGAGTTCAGGCTGCTGGACGAGCTACAGGCAGCCGTCAATGCACGAGCTCGAATCATCGATTCCCAGTTCTTGAGTGGATTCATGCAGCGGTACGAGCGGCACCACTACATCAATCTTGTCTCCCGCTTCATCATCTCGACATTTCCAAACCTCGAGGGCAAGGTTAAGGCCATTCTCGAAAGGACGAACGATGCTTCATTGTCCGACGATCTAGTGGAAGAGCCAACTGTTGCAGTTTCGCCCAAGAGAAGGCGATTCGAGGAGCTCAGCGACGAAGAAATCATCCAAGAACGCAGACGGCAATTTCATTTTCGAATCGCCGAGATCGAGAAGGAACTCAAACGAGTCGAGTACAACGTCCAGTGGTGCAAGGATCGACGAATTGATCTCGTGTCGCTCATCCGAGCCGCAGAGACTCGAATCACAGAAAAGCAAGCAGAACTGGAGCGAGCGCGGATGTTCAAGGGTCCCCAAATGGACTCGGACGTCTTGGAGAACGGACTGCAGCGATTCTACACGAAGGATCTCGTGATTGCTTTGGAGGATGAGATCGAGATCGAGCAGCTCTACATCGTCGACACAAAAGCCGAGATTGTGAAGACGGAGAACTACCTCCGCGCGGACACCAAATTATTGGAAAACTTGCAGCGACGTCTTCAGGATCGCCGCGACGCATTGGCTGCGTTCGAATCGGACCCAACGGCGTTCAAAAGCGTCGATGACAGGACGGCGAGCGTTGCGCGGCTACGTGACCGGCTCCTCTATCTGAGCTTCTTCGCCCTCGTCCAGCATCGAGACGAGTGTCGAGAAATGAAGCGGAAAATACGAGGCGCCGTCCACCGAATTGTGACGTGCAAGCTTCGCTCAGCCTTCCAAACGTGGCGTCTGGTTGTACGTTCGCTTGCCCGAGAAGATGCCAGTACGAGTGGTCTCTTCGGCCTCGGAAGCTCGGGCTTGTTGAACGCTTCGATCGGTCGGGTTGAACTGGCGTCTGAAGCGCGAGCGGCCTTGCAGCAAATACGGCGCGCGGATTCCGAACTTGAGTCTCTTCAATGGTGCGCCGATCAGCAGCGGCAAGGCGCCGCTTTCAGTCTTGATGATCTGCGAGACGAAAAGTTTTTCCCCTTCTGGCTCGAGGCAGACGCAAAGAAGGATGTTCACGACTACGACGGCGCTCTTCGGTTGTACCATCTGATCCAAAGCAACTCCGCGTGGGTGGGTCGCATGAATCCTCGCCAACTTTCTCAATTGGAAATGCGCATCGGGAGTGTTTTGTTCCCGATGAAGAAGTTCGACCAAGCGCTGGTGCGGTTCCATCGAGCGTTCGTGATCGCTGGCCGACCCGGCGGCGGGAACAAGCACGAGGAAGGCTCTGCGTTGGTGTGTATCGCCGAGGTGCATTACGCTCTTGGGGAGCTGCGGCAAGCCGTGAAGAATTACGAGCAAGCTCTGCTCTGCTTCGAAGCCGTCGCCGACGCGAAAGGTCAACTGGGCTGCTATCGCGGACTCGAACTCTGCTACACGCGACTTGAAGATACCGAGATGGCCTCGCAGAGCAAAGCGCTCGCGGATGAAATCGAGTTCGCCCTCAAAAACAAGCTGAACGAAGCCAGCGAGCGACTCCAGCGACTGCAGCAGCAGCTCGTGGGTATCGGGGCGGAGTCTTCCAAGGAGATCGAGCTCGAGCGCGTCAAAGCGATCGTACCTCGGTTACGGCGCGAGCGAATCAAGAGTCAGTACAAGACCAGGGAGGAGAAGAAGTGGATGTCCAGTCTGGAAAAGCTGCTCGCCGAGAAGAAGACGATGCTGGCTCAGGGCGAGCAAGATCTCAAGCGAGCACTTGCCAGTGACTCAACCCAAGTGGATTCGGCCGTGATCAATGGCACCAATGCTCGCTACGAGATTGAAGACTTTAAGCGCAAGCTCGCAAAGCTCATGGGCACAGTGAAAGCCGCGGAGGAGCACATCTCCAAGGAGATCCTGAACTCAAACGTACGCGTGCGCAACGCCGAAGACGAAATCAAGGAGCTGGAAAGCGAGCTCTTCGTGGAGACCGGCGCGCTGATGCGGCGAATGATCTCCAAAGAGCCCATTCGTTGCTTCAAGTTCAATGCCACGAACGAGGCTCTCAAGAATGTGATCGGAACGGCCAGCCACGGCGTCAGCACGTGCGTCGCCAGCGCCGGACTGAACGGCTTGCTGTTTGACATCCTCACGGGCGCGTGCCTGGGCCAAGCCGTGGGGGATCCGCACAAATCCCATCTGGGCGACCCCGTCGGGCACCAGGCTCCGATCGTGAGTCTGTTCTACATCGGCAATCGGCTGTACACGGGCTCCATGGATGCGACCGTCGGCGTGTGGGACGTGAAGGACGAGCTGATCGGCGGGTTCTCGTGCGCGCTGAATCGCCTGCTGACCCAGTTTGACTCGGCCGTGGTGAGCATTTCGGCGGACGCGCGATGGATCGCGTGCGGCTCCTCAGACTGCGACGTGTTTCTCTTCGACGCGACGACGTTTGCGGTGCTCGCACGCGTCATTGGCGCGCACGACAAAAGCACAACAGCGATCACTCTGGAAAGCTTCAAGGGCACGTTCACCACAGGCGGCGCGGATCGTCGCGTCAAAGTGTGGGAGGTCGGGCCGCCCACGAGCTCGTCCTCGACCGCGCGTCGCAAGATCAAGTTGATGCACACGCTGGAGGCCGAGCGGCGCGGCGACGAGTACTTCAACGGGCACCTGCACCCGATATCGTGCGTACGCCAGATCGCGAGCGAGATCGTGAGCGCCGACACGGGCGGGCGGATCGTGATCTGGAACCTGGACGCCGCGGACCGCAAACTGATGCGCATTTGCGACGTGCACAAGTGTGCCGTGACCTGCCTGCAGTTCGATGCGATGAAGATCGTGAGCGGTAGCTCGGATGGCAACATCTGCGTTACGGATTTCGCCACCGGCCACCTGATCCAGACGCTGGTGGGTCACGCAGCGAGCGTGCTGGACCTGCAGTTTGATCGCAAGAGACTGGTGAGCATGTCCGCCGACGGGAAGGTCCGGCTTTGGTACTGGCAGACCCGCATAGGCGTCGGCGCCGACCGCAAAAAGTACCACATCCTCGGCGCGGGCGAGACACTCAAATCGCTCTCGCTCAAGTACCGCACGAGCATCGACAAGCTGCTCAAGTGGAACAACCTCCCCGACTCGAGCAAGATGTACCTAGGCCAGAAACTCGTCGTCGAAATCGACACGGATGGAGCCGCGTCCGACGAACTGGAGACCTTGGACACGGCCGTGTCCACGCAATTTGGCAAGCTGGCGTACGAGAACCTTGAGTTCCTCGCCGCCAACAAAGCCGAAAGCGCAGACGTCGAGTCGCAGTGGGCAGCCCAGCGACTCGCCCAGCTGGCAAAGGAGTACTTTCCGCCGATCACCGACGACGACGACGACGACGACGATGCTGGCGGCAAGAAAGACGAGAACGACGAGGACGAGGTCGACTCCGACGAGGATTCTGTCATGGCCGTGGACTCGGATGACAAGGAAGACGATTCTAGTGGTGAAGAGGAAGATGGTGACGATGGAGCGGAAGAAGATTCCACAGAGGCGGCCGCTGCCGGGCAAACCAAGTGAACCAGACGGCGCAAACACAGCAAGTACAAGTGACCCTCGTTTCTTCATCGCGATACAACAACATCAAACCACAGTCTTTTCCAGGTCCATCTCGGCGTGATCCGCCGTCGCACCGGCGGAGCCTGTCTCCGGCTCGGTTGTCGGTTCGTGGTCGTGGATCGTCGTGGCGGCGACAAGCTGTTGGTCCGCCGCCTGCACATGCGGCGCCGCCGACGGCGTCTCGACGGCGTCGACGCCGTTGTCGATGGCCCACGCCGCCTTCTCTTCCAGGTACATGTTGCAGCTCCGGAACGCCGCGCGCGCGTGGTCGCCCGCGAAAAACTCCCACGCCGTGTAGAACCAGAAGGCGATGCACTTGCGGTAGTCGTTCGGCTGGCTCGACTTTTTGAGGTTGAGGATGCGTCGCCACTCCTCGATCACGAACGTCGTGAGCACGTCCTCAAAGTTGGACTGGCGCAGCGGGTTGCGCACCGTGTACGACGTCGTCCAGTACTTGTCGTAGCCGTCCAGCTGCTTCAGGCCGTTCGTGAACTCGGGCGCGCGGAACTCCTCGACCGCGGCGTCCAGCAAAAACATAAACTTGTCGCTGTACTTGGCCTCTTCGTCGTAAAACTTTTTCCACGTCACGGAAAAAAACTGCAGCGCCTCGCTCGGGTCGTGCTTCTTGGTGCGGTGCAGGCTGTGCGCGTGGCGCAGCTTGACGGGCTTCTTGCGCTCCCAGTGCCACGGCTCCACGGGCGGGAACACCGACATGGGCACCATCACCGAGCCGTTGCCGCAGATCGCCACGTACATGGTGATGTAGTTGTCAATATCCGCCTCCGCCGCGGTGGCGGCGTCTTTGCCGGGCGCGGCCGCCTGCGACGCGTCCCCACCGGCTGCTGTGGTGGCCGCAGCAGCGTCGCCAGGGGCACCAGCCACGCCAGGCGGGGCAGTCGTAGCAGTACCTGCCGTTGCTGCCGCGGCGGCGGCGGCTGCCACGGCCGCGGCGTCCTCGCCGGCACCGCCGTGCGGGTCGGGGCGGTAAAAGTCGATCTTGGTGACGTAGTACAGGTACTTGGTCGGCAGCGGCTTGTTGTCGAAGAACTCGCGCAGCTGGTCGCGGAGCGCCGTCATGTCCTTGGTGAAGACCTCCTTGATCTCGTTGGTGGCGTAGTAGTCGCTGCAGCTCGGGCACTCGAGCGGGAAGGTCGCCGTGGGGTCCACGGCCGTCGGGAAGCCAAAGATGTTGATGCCGTCGCGCATGATGTCCTTGTGGGTCATGTGCAGCGCGCCCTTGAGGTCGTTGTAGTCGCTGTTCTGCGAGCAGTACTTGTTGTAGCCGACCCAGTACTGCGCGTACGTCTCGTTGAAGACCAGGTGCCCGCGCTGCACCGTGCTCGCGGCCACGAGCCGCGACGGGTCCGTGGCCTTGAGCCGCTCGATGTTCTTCTTCCAGTCGCGGATCTGGCCGGTCTTGACGCCGTACTTCTGCGCCGTCGCCGCGATCATGCCCGTGCGCTCGGCCTCCTCGATGATCTCGAGCTTCTTGCCCACCGTGAGCTGCCGGTCCGCCTTGCCGCGCGCCATGGTCCTTCAAGTCGGCCCGACGCGAACGTTGGCGGGAGATGCAAACCGCGAGCGAGCAGTACCGTAGGTGTCAAAATGCCGGCCGAGCAGTACCTTACTTGGCCGAGCCCCAACACGAGCACCCAGTGGGTGGTAGAGCGTGTCGCCGAATAGAAGCCTCTCGGCGTGAGGTTTTATTTCTCGATTGAAGCCAGGCTCGAGGTTCTGGAACTTTCAAAGCGTGCACGTGCGCGCGAAAAACCAAGTCGCGCTGCTGAAAAAGCACATTTTTGGATGTCACAATTCTTGGTGGCGATCGTAACCGTTTTTAAGAGGATGGTTACGCTTGTGTACCTGCGCTCCGTCTGTTGGGAACTGGAGTGAACTGCCGACGTGGCTTGAACAACTCGCGCCGGAACTGCCCGACGCTCGCGGGCGGGTGTGTGTGCCGGGGTGTAGATATCCCCGCGAACAGCCTCGCGCCACGCACGCGGACGCTGCAGGCCCATCGACGCGATGGTTCCGTCACCCGTGGAGACTGCGGCGCTCGCTGCGAAGGCACCGAACGGCCATGCGGTCGTGGCGGGCGCCAGCAGCGCCGTCGTCAGCGATGATGCAGCCACGCTCGACGTGCCAAGCCCGGAGGCGCCGCCCGTGGCAGCTGCCATCCCGCCGCTGCCCGTGCCGTCGCTGCACCACGACAACTTTCCGACCGTGAAGAAAGTGTGCTCGGAGAGCGGGCTGCCGCAGGCGAAGAAGACGTCGGTCGTGCGCGTGCTGCAGGAGCTCAAGGTGGGTGGGTGCGCAGGCGGGCGGGCCGGTCCTCGTGGCCCGACCAGCTAGAACTGAAGTGACTGATGGGTGGTGGGTGGGCCGTTCTCCTCCTTGCAGAAAGGAAGGAATTTCGTCGAGCAGCAGCTCGTGCACCTCGAGACGCAGCTGCTCCACGTGAGCGACTTCCTCAGCGGCGTCGTGCCGACGCTCGAGCTCGCGCCCGCTGCCGCCGCAGCAGACGACGCAGGCTCGGCGAGCGGCGCCGAGGGCAAGACGCAGAGCTCGCACGCCAGTGGAAACGGTCCTGCTGCGAACGGCACCGCCGACAAGTCGACTCCGATTGATCCGGTGGCGACGCTCGTCGAGGAGGATCTCGCGTCCGGTGCGTTTTGGGTCTATCATCTCGCAAGCAGCGAGTAGTGTGAAGGTATCGGGTCGCCTGACATGCGTGGATGGTCTTTATGCTGCGGATCTGTAGATGCGCCGTGCACGACCGTCGGACTGTGGCGGTATCTGTCCGTGTTTCCGTACTTCAAGACCGTCACGCTGGAGGACATGCAGGAGGCGCTGTTGTTGGAAGACCCAGCGTTAGCTGGCGTGGCCGAGGCGAGCGATACCGAGGACGTGGCCTCGGTTGATGCGTATGAGGTCGACACCGTGGACAGCTTACCGGCGTTAGACGAGCGGCCGAATGGCCACTCCGAGCCCACTGCAGGCTGGTCGACGGCCAACGGCATGCTAAGGGCGCGCTTACTCGCAGCGCTGATCCCGGCACAGTCGGCACGAACAGTAAACGGCCACCATGATGATGACGGTGATGCGTCCGCCAAGGAGAACGGAGACGTGAAGATCAAGGAAGACCACGACGACGTCGACATGGAGCTCGTCGACGACTGTGGCCTGGACCCGGCGATGTGGGCATCGTCGACGCGCACCGTGGACCAGCTTCGCGACATCGGGCTGGTCGAGGCATCTGCGGACGAGATCGCCAAGCAGCTACTAAAGCGTCAAGATGACGAGGTCAGCAGCGAGATTCGCCTGCTTCAGCGCGAGCTGGTGCGCCAAGTTCAACGCAACAACGAGACCAAGCGGACGCTGCGGCGCCGGCTCGAACGGTTCGTGTGCCTGGACGGTCTTCGTGGGCCCCCCTGACGGATGCTGACTCTCCAAATGAACATGTGCACACAGCCTGAAGCCCTGGTTGACCCATGACGACGAGTACCAGCAGATAGAGACCAAGTTCGAGCGGATGTGGCGTCGGAAAAAGGTGCGCTGCCGCCAAGCAACAGCCGACCGCAATATGCACCATTGCGTTTGTCTGACGGGGTTTGTTTCTGGTTGGTCCTGCAGGAGCTGCAACGCAAGCGGAAACACAAGGAGAAGAAGCTGCAGCGCAAAGAGGCCTCGTACAAGAGTGCGTTCGTCGTGCCGCCCCAAGCGCAACTGTCCTCGTGAGAGGCGGCATACACACACACGCGTCCGGCACGCCTTTTTTGTTATCAGGTCGCAGCTGTGTAGGAGGCGATAGAAGGAACCGCGCCACGACCAACACGTTATTTATTTAGAGGTCCTCGTGACGCAGTTGTCAACAAAGAAACAGCAAGTAGTGTACGCCGCGAGGGATCGAGGGGTGCAAAAAGAGGATAGACCGTTGCGGACTCACACGCATGATGGGGCACGGGATGTATTTTGATGTGGACTTGTTCATTTCCCGAGCGGCGGGAAGTCGTCATTGTAGGAGCTGCTGCTGGCCGAGCCCCTCCGAAGGTTGTGTTGCGGCGGAGCAGGCGGCGGCGGCGGTGGGGGCGGGGGCGCTCCTCCTCCGTATCCGCGTCCGTGCGGCGAGTACGACGAGTGGTACGCGCCCGGCAGGGGCGGCGCGCCGTGGTGCGCGTGCGGACGGTAGTAGTCGGACGGCGGCGGGGGCGGTGGAGGAGGTGGACCCTGATGGCGGTGGGCCAGGTCTATCCGACTGTACTCATTAGTCACGGGCGGGCCCCGGCCGCGGCCAGGAAACGGCGGCTGGGCCGCGCCTTGGTACCCGTAGGATCGCGGGCCGTCATAGTAGTACGACTGCTGGCCGCCGCCGCCGAAGCGACCTCCACCGCCGCCGCCACCTCCGTGGTGGTGGTGGTGGTCGCGGGACGGACGATACGCGTCGTGGTTCCGCGTAAAGTCCGGGTCGTTCAGCTCTTGCTCGCGGTTGCGCCAGAGCACCTTGCTCTCCTTCCAGTTCTGCTGGTGCTGATGCGGGGGCGGCGGCGTCTTG